>RHLP01000145.1:0-66840 GCA_003719405.1 Aspergillus incahuasiensis | reverse complement strand
GTATAGAGGGGGGGGAGGGAGGGATTCGACAGGGGGAACTGACATAGTCATAGGCGTAGTAGACGGCCCAGAAGCAGAAGAAGGTGCCCACGGCGAAAAAAGTGTAGGGCAGGTCAGCGAACGCCGCGAACTCGATCAGCGGGCCGAGCTTGCGCGGCGGCAGCCGCTGCCGCACGCAGGCCAGGACAATGGCGGTATTGAACAGGAGCACGAAGCCCATGGCGCGGACGGTCCAGGCAAAGCCGACGCGGTGCAGCAGGGTCTGCGCGATGGCCGGGAAGACCAGGCCGCCGGTAGCGGCGCCACAAGCGGAGATGGAGATGGCCATGGTGCGCTTGGTGGTGAAATAGGTCGACATCAGCGCGACAATAGGGCAGAAGAGGAGGCCGTCCCCGATGCCCTGGCAGACGCCCTGGGCGAGCAACAGCTGCCAGTAGCTGGTGGCCAGCGAGGTCATGAAGACGCCCAGCACCTGCAGGAACAGGCCGGCCACCAGGGTGGTGCGGAGGTAGCCGGCGTCCATGGCTCGGCCGGAGAAGGTGCCCAGGAAGTAGACGAAGAAGATCTGGAGCGAGCCTACCCAGGAGATGTCGGATGCGCTGCGGCTCAGAGCCGTGGTGTAGTATGACTGGAAGATGCCGTAGGAATTGATGAAGCCCCAGACGTTGAAGACTATCAGATGGCCGCATAGTACCTGCAACCAAGCCGTGAGGCCCCCGTCTGGAGCGTCTATCATCGGGGTCGCTTTGGGGGGAGACTCCAGGGCATCTTGTTGGACATTGACGGATTTCATGATGCGACAGACTCTAGACGTTGAAAAGGTCGGACTAAAGGAGCGACGCGGAATTTGAGAAATAGCCAAGTTCGAAAGAGACGAGTGAGGTGTTAACCTCGACCTCGATGATATACTCCGGTGGTTTTAGGGCAGCAGCAGTCCAAGGTTATCTCTATCAGTATGTGGCGTAGGGAGGACGTCTCGCACAAGATAAGGGGAGTATGACAATGGCTGATGAGTGATTTCGGACTGTCTTTCAAAAAGGCACATGAAACAAGGTACCTACTGTATGGTACTCTGTAATTCATGTCCATGGGTGTACCACTACCACTACCATTAGATTAAACTGGGGCCATCGGTGTTTGAGAGTGGGCCAGGTCGACGATCCCAATAGGCTTAGCTCTGCATGGGCTCAGCCTCTAATCCATATGTTTTACGAAAGGATCACGATCCTGGTGCCTCCGCTTGTCCACACGCACTTGGCCGCCTCGGTGTTGACCTTCAACGAGAGCAGATCCGGGCGGGAATAGTGGCCAACCGTATCGATCATTGCCTTCGCATAGTCGATGTCTTGAAGATCGATATCGGCTTGCAGGATACGTTCTTCGCCGGCGGGGTGTGCCTCCACGAGGGCCGCTCCGTCCAGTCCGGATATCATCCAGAAGCCTCCACTCCGCTACTCATGTCGCAGTGGGGATCAGTCAGTAACACGCCCTCAGCCTCAAGCCGACAGCAAAAAAAGTACCTGCCATTTGGGTCGAGGTGCACCTGGGCAGGGCACACTGTTTATCCTGTACTCCAAGCTTTCGGCATTTGCTTGCCCAGCCCGTAGACGCCGGTGTCGCATTGGTATACTAGAAAGGGTAAGTCAGTGTATATACCTGCCTAAGTGAAGTACGTATGTAGTAGTGATTCAGGTCCTTATCATTAGTGCTCCGTTGCCAGGTAACACTACCACGTAGAGGCTATGTACGATGCATGCTCTAAGAGCGCTAGAACCGTTATAACGGCACGGACCTGGCAGTTTAAGCTTGGCGAGTTATGTGATAGAAAGAGAAAAAAAAAAAAATCAAGCAACATTGGCTTTTTACAGCGTTTAAAAGGCCAGTTGTTGGGGAAGGTTTCTGAAAAGATCAAAAAAGAAATGCTTCCGACACGGGGAATCGAACCCCGAGCTGCTGTGTGAGAGACAGCGATGTTAACCATTACACCATATCGGACTTGTTGTTGAAAAAGTTCCATAATTTATTTTATCACCCAAAAACATCCAGCAGTAAACCGCGACGACAACCGGTACGCAATGCCGGCGTGGTGTTGATAGTTGGTGGGAAATTCCGGATGATGACATCTTAGAGATAATCCCAAGCTGCCCAAGCATCGACATAGTGAAAGCAGTGGTAGAGAGCTGGCTGAATGCTCTTTCTACCCTATCCGATCAGTACGGTAGGCATGGTATGGTGTACGACGTACATACGGGTGGAGTGCCTGCTATTATATTGCCTCCCATCGACTTCGCCCTGGGGTACGTAGCAGAAGATCCTAATACCACTTGCTTGTCAAAGTTATAGAGCTCACGCCTCGCCTCGGCCCGTTTATGGACCGGTGGATCATTGTGCAGGTGGGCCCGCCATGTCCGAGCGTCTTGTTTTATATATTGCTGCATGACCATGCCGGACAAGACTACGAATAACATTTTAAAGACTATATTGGATAATGGAAGATGGGAACGTGGATTGGGGTGGAGCCTGGTCAGGAAGATCCCGATGTGGACAAAGGAGAAATCCCAGACGGTGTACTCGCACCAAGAATACCCTACAGCTGCAATTTGAGCAAGTGACAATGACGATGGGCATCACTAACCCGGAAGAGACATCGCAGATCAAGAATGATATTGATTTCGTGTGCCAGCACTCACCCGCCCACCTCCAGGATCTCGCAGATGGAATAACATCATGCACACATGCAATGGGGTATTATTAATTATAAAGGTTAAGACTAATACGTACAGCCACCCATCCGTCATTATTTATACAAGACGCTTCCCAGCTCCCGCTTCATACCACATAAGTCATCTATCATCGATACCCCCTCCTCCTCTCCCCCATTGCACCAACCTTCATGCCCATAATCCCAATACCATTGCCACCCTGGCCAGAGTTGGACCCTGAAGTTCCGCTACTGGACTTCCTCGTTGGCTGCGTCAGCTCGCTCCACACCTGGGCGAGCGAGGGCCGGACATCGGGAAGCATGCTGTACTGCATGCTGTACAGGTTGCGGCGGTGGATCGGGGGGACGAAGCGGCCGGTGAAGAGGCAGAATATCACTTGTGGAGAGAGGTAGTGTTTTCGAAGGCGGTGGCCGAGTTGGAAGTACTGGTCGAACATGGCGCGGAGGGATAGAGGGATGGACTGGGGTTGTTAGTCTTGGGAATGAATGGACAGAATGGAAGAGCATACCTCGAGGTGAATGTAGTGTATCGTTGGGTCGAGAGTATTAGGCGAGTTATCGTGCTCAGCACGCAGTTCAAAGCGAATACCACCGGGCAGCCGCATGGAATCCTTCACGCGCAACATCAGCGCAAAAAGAGGAAAGTGGTTCAAGAAAGCGAGCCATGTGTCGAGGGCCGCCTTCAACGAGATGATGAGCATCCGCGCGGATGTAAACGCGAGGTAGAACACGACGACTGTAGGGAGGAGGAAAAAGAGAACGGTGAATAGGATGGTTCCGAGAAGGAGCTGGTCGAGGTCGTAGTCGCAAGAATCTATACGGTTGCGGAGGACGTTGCGCTTCTTTCCGCGAAACAGGTGGAAGAGCGAGATGATGATCGTGAGCTGCCAATTGAAGATCCGCGCTGATGCAATGTAGAACGAGTAGATATGTACTGTGAGAATGGAAATGAGATCCGAGAAGAGGGCAATTGGCATGCTGGCGCCGGCGAAGCTTGCGCAGCCGATAACGTAGATGATGTGAGGGAGGTAGGGTTGAAGGCTCGAAATGCATGCTGCCCAATTCTCAATAACCCAGAGGAAAAGATCACCCAGAAATGCAGCAAGTTCGTTATTCAGCTTCAACCCAGCAGGCCAGTCCATCAGCCAGGAGATCGTCCGCTGCAGACCCTCAACAGTCCAGCCACTGAGGACGTGATTGATCTGGTAGGCTACCCAGTTGGCGTTGTCAATGATATACGACCCAAGAGCAATCCCGATAATCACGTCGTTGGCGACAAGCCACAGGCTGTTATAGAATCGAATGTAGTGCGCATGATAAGTCGTCACGCTCTCCCAGTCATCTTTTCTCTGCCGCAACTTGACATACTGCGTAGGCCAGTAGCAAAATTGTTGCAGGCGAATGTCCACCTGCTGCGCCGTCGCAGATATATCTTTCAATGCCGCTGCATCCGGCCGAGCACGCCACTCTAGGACCTGCAAGACAAAGTCCGCAATGACGCGGTGAAACACCAACCCAACCACAAATATCCGGGTCACAACCGGCCATATCCACTGCCAAAAGACATAGGACACCGCGAGGACGAACAGATCCCACGCTGTTGTCGCCGACTCGACCACCCGTTCCGACACACTCATGCTCCTCTTCACACGGATCCCAATCAGGCTGCTGTTCTTTTCTATAAGCTTCCCCATCTCGTATGCGCAGTTGACCTGGTTGACGATAAACGGAAGCGCCAACTCCTTGTGCGATGCAACATGCTTGACAACCGTATGGAGTTTCAGCTTCTCTACCAGCTTCTGCGCGTGAGCCTTTTGCACGCTCTCCCCGGTCTCTATCATGTCCGATATCCCGTCCGCCTTATCCGCAGCGAGCACCTTGTCCTCCAACGCAAGCGAGATAGGGTTCAGCGACATATACTCCATCCTCGACGGATCGGGCCGATGGAACATGATAACCTGGATCGAGAGACCCGTCTCGGGCGGACAATATATTCTGGGAACCTTGCCCGGCGGCCGAGTCGTAACAACCAAATGCGACGCATTGAACGCCGTCGGCGGATCCCGCATGTTCGTTGACCCTAGTACATGCATCGACGAGCGCCCGCACAATCCGAAGATGCGCGGCACCGGGTGAGGGCTGTTGCGAAACAGGATGCCCGCGCGGAGAGCATTGTCGACATTCCGAGGCTCGACGTCCTCCAACACAGCCAGCACAAACAAATCCAGCTCCGAGTTCCGCCATCCGACTATCACGCCCGGCGCCGACGACCGGGGTAGGTCGTATGGCCAAAATACCCGCAGCAATCCATCACTCATTTGCATCTTGTCAACTGCTCATCCTCCACCGAAGCCTAGAACGAACCGCGACGGCGTAGTTGTTCGCGAGCGGAGACGCCGAGGTGGACGGGTCGGGGGTGCTATAGCGAGAAGAGCCGTTAACATCAGACAGACAAATTCCATATCTAGTCCACAGCATTGAGCCTACCTGACCACACTCCTTTTGCGCCAGATGATTGATCGGAATAACGAGTAGAAAGAAGAAAAACGAGAGGAAGACGAAGCCCTTTGCTGTCCTAGTCTGCCGAGCGTAATTGAGCGCCATTAGTAGAGTTCACATCGTATTGGACGCACTCCATGCGCAACGCAGACAGGGAATGCAACGCACCACCACGCCGTGATCCCAGGCAAATATGGCCAATTCGTATAACCGGGTGACGAGATCCCACCTCGCGGTGATGTAGCCCGCTACGAAGATGCCGAGGGTGAGGATGGAAAAGGGGTGCATGAATCAAGCTGTTGTGGAATGCGATCGGATGGACCAGCTGCGACTCAATTGGACTGGAGGGACATCACGGACGGAGAACGAGGGACAGGGGTGGGGTTCGGCTTGCGTATCCAGCAGTCGAGAAGGCGACTAGTGGGCGCTTCGAGCTTGAAGTTGGGTTAGGCAGTTGATAGCATCCAATGAAGGAAAGAACTTCAAACAAATGAGTGCTTGGGTGTGTTCCGGATGCCGCTGTCTTTCAGCGAATTTCCGTCCTTGCTCCGATGCGCCTGGACTCTGGACCCTGAAGCACGTGATTACATAGTATAGCGGCCCAGGGGGCGACACAGCATGAAGCATAGACAATGACAAAAGCCCAAAAAGGCCTGATAGCTGTTCATAATATCCATTATCCGAAACATAGTCGAAGACCTAGCTAGAGTCTATCCCGTAGAATCTACCCCCAACGCCATAACGACCCGCATTAAACAGACAAAAGCATACCCCAGATACCCGAACTGAAAGACGACAGAGGATCGCAACTCTAATGTATCGCTCACAGCGCCTGGATCCCTTGGAAGACCCGGTTTGCCTGTAACTTTTCATCTCCCTTCACCAGCTCCCTCATGATTTGCCTCTTCTCCTCGGCCGTCATCTCCTTGCCCTTATCTTCAATCGCCCCCTTCCACTTGAGCAGCATCGCTTTGAGCAGTGCACTGCCCTCTTCCACTTCCTCCTGCGAGTACTTGTCAACCGCCGTAGACACAGCCTTGCCAGAGGGGTCGGCGGACGTAAAGTCCTCTAGCTCCTCAGCCTTCTGCCGCGCCATGTTGACCACTTTCTGGGGGAACCGGACGAGCTCAGCGACGTGGATACCAAAGGATTGGTCGCAGATGCCCGGTTCGACACGGTAAAGTAGGGTGACCTTTTGTTCGGACTTCTTCTTATCCTCGTCTTCATCGTTCGTCCCGTCGCCGATGAAGGCGACGACGTGCAAATTCTTGACAGATTTCGGGTATCGATCCGCCAGAGCCGTGAGCTCGTGGAAGTGCGTAGCGAACAAGCCAAAGCAGCGAATTTCTGTGACAATGTGCTCGGAGATCGCCCAGGCAAGGCCAAAACCGTCGTAGGTGCTGGTGCCGCGGCCCAGTTCGTCAATGATGATCAAGGACTCGGACGTCGCCGATTTCAGGATGTTCGATGTCTCGAGCATCTCGGCCATGAACGTTGATACACCCTTTAGCTGCGAGTCACTGGCACCGACACGGGCCAGGATACAGTCGAAGATAGTAAGCTCCGCCTCTGTGCAAGGGACGAAGCAGCCCGTCTGCGCCATGAGCGCGACGACGCCGATCATGCGGATGTATGTCGATTTACCACCCATATTGGGACCGGTGATGATCAGGAATGAGGATTCGTCGCGGATAAGAGAGACATCATTTGTGATGAAAGAGATGTCGTCCTGCATCTCCATGCAAGGATGTCGTGCTTCCTTGAGGACGGTGTTTCCGGTGCCTCGAGGATGGATCTTAGGCCTGGTATATGCTGTAGGCGCGTGAATAGAGGCATGCGCGAAGCTCACAATGACATCAAGGTGAGCTAGAACGCCAGCTAGCTGCTCCAGGACTGGGCAATACGACGCTGCAACGTTGACCACCTCGGAGACCAGCCCCGTCTGGGTGCGGTTGTAGTTGGAGGATAGCTGATCATGCTCCCGGCGAAGAGCCTGCATCGTCGTCGTGGTAAAGTACACACCGTTCTTCTGCGTCGAGCACTCCTGATACGCCTTCTTGTTGCGAATGCAGCCTGCTTCATTGCGTGTTAGGCGGAAGCACCACCCGTGCACGCGGTGGTTCTCAAGGAACAGCTTCTTATCCATCTCCTGGTCCAGGTCCTTCGAGACGGTCCTATGTTCTTGGTACATGTCCTGGCGTAGCCTATCCAGCTTCTTGCGGATGATGCGTAGACTATCATCGAATTCAGGCTTGATAATGAATTCATGATTCTCAAGAGCGTCAAGATCAACCGTCGTCTCAACCATTTCTTCCAGCCTCGCCAGGCTAGCCGAGTGACTGCGCAGCTTGGCCGTGTACTCGGTCTCCAGTGGCGTCTGGTACTCCTCATCCATGACATTCTCGAGAGAGTTCACAATCCCAGGCAACCGAATCGCAACCTGATACACACGAACCACATCCTCTAGATTCGCCTGCTTCCGCTGGAACCGCTTGGCAAGCCGATACAAATCCGGAATCGACCGCAGATGTTCCTCCTGCATCGTCTGCCGCAGCTCTGTGCTCACAACAAACGCCTCAACAAGCTGTTGACGCTTTTCAATCTCTGCCAGATCCATCAACGGCTGCTTCAACCACTGCGCCAGCAACCGACTCCCAACAGGCGTCTTGCAGTGATTCAGCAGCCCAAACAGGCTCATCGACTTCGAGCCATCTCTAGGCCCAGGCATCAGATTCAACGCCCTCAACGCCGCGGCATCAAGCTTCATGAATTGCGCTAGATCATGCTGGTAGAGCTGATACTGGCCGAAGTTCGTATTATCCGACATGACTCCCAGGTACCGGATCAGCGCCGCCGCACTCCCCATCGCAAGCTTCAGCTCCGTCTGCGGCAGCGTCCCAGCAGATCGCTCATCTCTAAGAAGCCGCGTAAGATCCTGCTCGATATCCCTAACGCCGAAATCTGACACGGCTCGCTCCGAGATCGCAATGCCGCAATTGTCACAAATCGCCCGGATCTTGCCGATCTCCACATCCTTTCTGTTCACATCCTGCACAACAAGACATTCCTTGACACCAAGCTGGATAACAAGCGCCTCGAAGTTCGAGTAGACATCATTGTCCAGGAACTCGCTCACTCCCAGCTCCCGTACACTCGCATCCGCAAAGCATACACCCACATTGCGCGCCTCTCCAGCCTTCGCACTGAGCTTGACGGCCATGATGATCGGAGACCCTGTACTCCCCGCTCCTGTCATTCCCATGGCCCCCAGCTCCTCCTCAACATCTTGTAGGTTGCCGGGACTCGCTTGCTTGATCTTCTTCCAGTGTCCCTTGCCCGTGCCAACGGAGCCCCAGATCTCAATGCGTTTGTTTAGGCGGAAGAGAGCTTCTCGTAGGAAGTTTCGGAATACTGTCACGCTCATCGTGACGGACGGCAAGCCACCGGTTTCGCTGCGGCCGAGGTTGCGGAGGACGGAGGTGGTTTTGTAAACGGTGCGAGCGATGAATTCGGCTTCAGCACCGTGAGCGGAGTACCAATCGCCCCGGTCGAAGATGCGAATTGTTTCATTGTTCGAGGAGTCCTCGGCGGCGAGGGAACGGTAGAAACGAATGAAGCCGACTTCGTCGTCGACCTGGTGGAAATTGAGTGTCGGTAAGAAGCTTATTTGGCTTGCTAATTGGACGAATTGAACTTACCCTGAGATCTGGACGTGATGACATTCTCAATACCAGCAGTCACTCTGACACTCCGAGAATGACCCGACTACTGGTTGTGCTTTAAGAAATTGTCTTAGAGCTTCGTTGATAAGAAACGATAGATAGTTAGATCTGGGGCGCGTAGCGGACGCGACCTAGCACGTGATCCCGCGTCGAGTCGAATTGATTTCCGACCAGTCATGTCAGAGGTCAATAACAATGGATTTTTACACGCTGAGTACGGACTACGCTAAGATTGACATTACGGCTGATTGGAGGCTCATAGATAGGTAGTTGATTAAGTATAGTCTATCATACAGGTATCAGATGCAACGCTATGCTCATACATGAAATGCCGCCAGTAGTCAAACTCCAAGAATGCCGCCATGAGGTATCCGTAAACCAAAAACTTCCATCCAAACCGTGGTATGCAAAAGCGAGCGAGATATCAGATTATAAGCTTCGGGGTATCCTCCCAACCGGGCTTCAATTGGGCCACCTTGGCCCCAATGTCCTTCAACTGGACGTCACCACACGACCGCAAAACGACGGTCTTGAGCTGGTTCACCACAACGATGCTCACCCAATGGCCAGCAACGTCGTCCCGAGCTAGGATCTCCAAGCAGACTTCCACTTCGTTCTTTGAGATAGGGTTTCGCGTTGAGTCTTGCACTTTTTCGACAATTGTCTCGAGAGAGAACGGAGTCCGCTGCGCTGCCATTCTCGCCATTGGGCCGCTGCCGATGTATCCAGCCGGCCGCAGAAGAGCAAGCACATTAGCAACTTCTTCAACACGCCCAGCTGCAGCACGACGAAGCAGCACATCCTTAGACGGAGGCGGAGGCAGCTTTGACTGACGCAGCGACTTGTTCTTGATCCGATCAAGAAGCCCTTGCCTTCGATTGGTTGTAGCATCGCGGACTATCGCAGGTGCAATCCCGGTAGGTTCCTCCTTTGCAGCCTCAGCCAGAAGCACATCCATCTTCACTTTGATAACACCACCCCTCAAATCCTGCAGCCGCTGCTGCCCCTTCCGGAAGGCCGTGAACGGCGCCAAAGACTCCTCAACTTGAGCCAGTCCCAGCGTTGCAATAAAATCCACCTCCCCATCAGCCTTCTCTGAAGCTTGCATGTAGAGCGTATCAACCGCCTCCTCAAACCGAGCTTGCATCTCCGCCTCATCATCAAGCCGCTCCGCCCGTCCAGAAATCCTCTCCAGACAAACCCGACCCAGCCCATGATTCGCAAGTCGAAACGCACACCCCGGACCCTGGCGCCATATCCACAGAATCCGCTGCAGATCCTTAACAACGACCTTCCTCTTCTTCCAAATCCTCTCAATGCTAGGCAAGAAGTCCCGCAAATCCGCCGGCGACGCTACACCGCGGTGCGCAACGTGAATGGTCAACGCCTTGAGAAATGCCGTATGCAGTCTGACCACTTCCTCGACACCGGCCGGACGCGCAGCAAGATTGCCAGCTGCACGCGAACGCGGTAGCGCCGGAGTCTTCTTCGCTCGAGGCGTCGCAGCCGCAGTCGCACGCTTCGTCGGCGTAGACGGCACACTCTCATCCTCATCCTCATCCTCCCGGATAACGCTAGTTCTCTTCGAGCGCGTCGAGCGCGAAGGCGATAGAGCCGCAGCTGTAACTGTAGGGGCAGCATAGTGACCACTGCGCGGCGACGAAACAGACAGCGAGCTGAATTTGAGCGACTTTGACGGCGTCAGGCTCAGTAAGTCCACGTTCTCGTTCTCCTGGTTCTCCTCAGTAACGGTGGCCGTGGCCGTGACCGCGACATCCTTCCCCTGGCTTTGGTCCCGAACGACAAAATCGACATTGTGAAGCTCGCTCAGTTTTCGCTTCTTGGAAGGCGAGACCGGAAGTGTCGGGCGCTTGACGTCGAAGTCCTTCTTGCCGTCTGCGGCCGTGCTGAGACCGACGCCGGGCTTGGTCGCTCTTGCGAAATTCTGGATTCCTAGTTGCGGCTGCGTTGAGGCTCGAGGAAGGCGTGCTGAGCGGCTCCGCGTGACGGTCGAGGAGGTGCGAGGCATCGTGACTTCCGCAATGACTTAAACTATGAAGCTTAATATAGTTCCGCTATTCAGTGAAGTTTAAGCATGGAAGGTAATTTATGAAGAAAATCACAGCGGTAAATAGGTAGTAGCAGTGAGAATGAGGTTCGAATTGTGTAGGTAAGGGGACGATGGGGCGGTTAAAATTGGAGAGATTCTCCAGGCTCCACGCGGGCTTTTTTGGCACAGACGCGTCGCGACGCGGGTTTCGCGATCTGGTCGATCGGGTTTAATTACTCGCACCGCGTCAACTCATCGCGACAATGGAACGCTGAAATAATCGTAATCCCTGAGGTGAAGGTTTTAAGTTCGTTCAGCAAAAGATTTTCTCGAGTTTTATCTGGGATTCCATACACTGATCAAGCCCACTGAATCACTACGGTAATCAGGTCCAGGTCCAGGTCCAAGTCTGGAATGCCGCATACCGGTGCGTCGATCCACACTGCCCCGGAGATTTACAAAAAGAACGGAGTAAGAAAGCCAGACCAGATCCATCTCGTCATTAATCATTGTCAATTGAGTTAGACTGAAATGACTGTACCGAGGTATAGCTATACCGGACAGCCTTAGTGCTCCGCAAGTACACAAATTCATGCAATCATCATCATAAAAAGCACCCAATGAACTCAAGTACTCCGTGGTAAAGGTATTATTTACTTCCTGCCAAACCAGCCCGAAACTGTGCTCTTCGCCTCAGACGCCTTCTGCTCCGCTTCCTGGCTCAGCTTGTTCGCCTGGTCTTTGCCGGCCTGATTCAAGTCATCCAGCTTCCTCTGTGCTTGCGCCGCCTGGTCCTTGCCCGCTTGGCTCAAGTCGTCGAACTTCCGGTGTGCCTGCGATGCCAGGTCGGTGTTCTTGGTTACGGGTTGGTTTGCCT
This sequence comes from Aspergillus incahuasiensis, assembly GCA_003719405.1. Classification (NCBI taxonomy): domain Eukaryota; kingdom Fungi; phylum Ascomycota; class Eurotiomycetes; order Eurotiales; family Aspergillaceae; genus Aspergillus; species Aspergillus incahuasiensis. The sequence goes on along the minus strand of RHLP01000145.1, from coordinate 54,970 downwards.
AGGATCGATATGTTAGCTAACCACCATTGAGTGAATGGTATTGTTGGAACGGGAGGAACATACGGCCTCATCAATGTTCAGGTTTGCCTCTAGTCCAGCACGCTCACCAGCTCTCTCGCCTGTCTCTTGGCCAGGGGCCTTGGCGCGCGCCTTGTTGATATCGTCTTTTACACACACGTTAGCCTATGCCGGTTACTTGCCCTGTGATCAGGGATGAAAGACTAACATTTCGCCTCCTCCTTCGCAACCTTGGGGTCGCCTCCAGCGCGGTAGAAGTAGTAACCACCTGCACCGAGCGCGGTGAGGCCAAGGTACAGTCCAGTACGGCTCTTAGGGGCGGAGGCAGCCATTGTGATTGTATGTAATAGAGTGGTTTAGATCGTGATGTAATAGAGTTAGGTTGTGTTGTAGCGGAGGTAGGATACGGTGGGTTGTATCCTTCGTCGGTTGAGGAGTGTGGTGTAAGGATGGTCGTAGGTGAGAAAAGTCAATTGAAGCTCGTGATTCTGATTCTGATTCTGGCCCTTGGGATCTGGGTGACACCGGGGTTTATGTAGTGCTGGCGAGCGGGGAGTCTCGGCGATGCTTTCAGACAGCCTGACGTCACTGAGGATCATCCAGGTCGCATCACGACACCTGCATTTCTCCAAGCCACATGGATCGGAATAGACCATGAGATCATCGTGGGGAACTCTAACGGTCTGTTTTTAATCTGTACGTAAATAGATTAAGGGGAGTCTGGACTTGGAAGCTCCAGGTAAAGCAGACAATGATATCAGTTCGCTAGCTTGCTATGACACATGGAGTTGTAGCACTAAACAATTTGGACTCGCGACAACGTCCGAACAAGCCCGAAGGTTACGACTAACGCAAAGTAACAATAGATCGTATATTGAATTTGGAAAAGTAAGGAAAGGAGAAAACGCTTTACAAACGTAAACGCTGCCACACCACGACCAAAGAAATTCTGCCCAGAACCTCGTAGCAAGTGAAAGCCGAGATTGAAGCTGGGGTATCTTCAAGCGCTGAGACATACAACCCGAAGAAGAACGCCAGATCATGCAGGCCAAAGTCAAACACAAGTGGAAAATAATCCGAACAGAGTATCAACATCGAAAGAACACCTCCTAGAACCCTTCACCATGCGTTATTCATCAGTCATCACAAGTCATCAGGAGCTGCCGTAACGCTGTGTATATAATCAAGTCACAATAGGCCCGGGATCTAAAACGCCATGTAGAATCAAACCGAAAGGAAGCGAAGGTGGGTGTCGTGGCCTGGAGGGGAGAGCGATGGTGACAATAATTTCACCACTGAATTGGACTAAAAGGAGTTGAAAGGCGGGTATAGGCCGTTGAGATGACCGGGAGAAATAGCAAGTAACGTGAACAGGATCAATTACACCATGATGTTTGCGGCATTCTTGTTTTCGCTCGTGGCAACCGCAACAAGAGCCTCAAGTCGACCCATTCCGGGGTCCCTCGAGACACTGTGGAGGTCAGGCCGCGATTCATGTTTGAAATGGTAGTTTTCGGGTTGTGATATAGGAGGACAAGCCTATAGTCCAAATCAGTGACCCATCGAAGGTCTTTAGGAATAACGGGGGCGTACAGTTTGAGGTGTGTCGGTAGAGAAGGGAGGATGATGGGGCTCAACAAAGCCGTTGTTATGCACAATTGCAGGATGATATTCAAGGGACGCTGTTGAGGGAGTGTGGACTCCTTCGCTGCTGCTTGAATCTTCTGGGCTCGTTCGCGTAGCATGTAAGCTTGACGCCGTAGTGCTCCATGAAGAGGAGCCATGGGCATGGTGTCCACGGAACTCCTGAAGTTGTTGCTGGTACGATGAGGACGGACGGGACCCAATGCTACGAAGTTCGGAGATAGTTTGTTGACCCCAAGTCGATGCATCCCGCTGGGGAATCGGCTTGTCTCTGATGTGAAGACCGGTCAGGTTAGTATGTAACGACATATCCCAAGAAACATGGCCACGTCGATGACCAGGGCCAGAAATAGGCGGGGCAGGTCGGCCTGGTGGCGGTGCATAGTTGAATCCGCCGCTAAAGTTGTAGCCTGGAGGTGGTTTGTTGTCAACCTGCATTGGACTGGGCCTACGAACAGGCGGTGTCAGGGAACGCTGCGCGGCGAATTTATCAAAGCTTTCAATCCCTGGCAAACGCGGCGGCCGGTCTGCTTGTTCATTGCCTCCAACGGCTGGTGGAAGCGTTTCTGGGGCCTGAGAATTGGCGACAGCATTATACTCGGTACGAGAGGGAGTTGGCCATGTCGAAAAATGCCACGTCCTGCGCCGCAACTCGGCATCCGTCGGTTGATATTCTCTTTCCATTGGATACTTTCCGCTGACAGGACTGGCATAGATTTCGCCCGGTGTTGCGTAGTTCGTAGGCGGGTAGGGATGCGCATATTGTTGTGGTGCGAACGGATTCGCTCCCGACGGAACGGAGAGACGACGAGCTGCTGTTTTGCCATCCCAGAAGCCCGCAGCCTGGGCCGATCCAGGCATAGGTGAGCCGTTGCCGGGATACATCTGGGAGGGTGTGTATGGAGAGCCGCCCGGCGGCGCATGAAAACCTCGAACTTGAGCAGGTGGCGTGGTGGGAGTGTCCATCATCGGATCAAGGCCCAGCCTAGACCTCGCGCCTCCCTCATTTGCCATGATCAACGGTGGCGGGCGCCGTCGCAGCTCCGGTGGTTGACTGAATGTCGAAGCTGTTGAAGCGATACTTGATGTCGACAAGTTCCTACTATGGCCTCTACTATGCGTGCCCTGGCTACCCCCCGTTCCTGCCCTCGCGCGACCCTGGGGGCGCACGCGATCAGTTCTGACCTGACGTTGAAAGCGAGTGCCGGTGGCCGCCAGTGAGCTGTCGGGTATTTCCTCGTTCACGTGCACAGTCTGGGCATGTTGCCGCAAGTTATCAAGTCTGGAAAATCGTCGTGAACAGTGGCATTGGAACGGGCGCTCTCCTGTATGTTTTCGAATGTGTCGAGCCAGGTGCTCGCTCCGGGTGAAACTGAGATTGCATGGAGGAAAGTCGGTACAATAAAACCGTTGTCCCTTTTTCTTTTTCGACGGCGGTGCCTGTTCCTTTCGCTCTGACCCATTATCCGAACCTTCTTCGTCTGAATCTGCTTGTATAGTTTCATCTGAGATCGAATGCGTACTCCCACGAGACTCGTCAGGCATGTGTATCTCAGTAGTAATGCTTGACGCCCGGGGATCCTTTGTCGCCGACATGCTACTTGAGTGAGGGCGAGGTGTGGCAGATGTTGCGGTTGCATCGTCCATTGCGCGGTCCGGTGGCGAAGAAATGTTATTGACAGGTAAGAAAGACATATTGACAGCGGAATTTGATGAGCAAGCCACTCCAAAAATGTATATACGAATTCGCTTCGGAAATGTCCCCTGACACGAGACTGTACGGGAAAATCGACACCCTCAACACGAGGTAAAAAGATAAGCTCGACCGGAGATGCTGATTACTAGAAGCGTTTGCGCAGGTCAGGTAAGCAGGTGGCCATGTTATTATCGCTGAGCGGCAACGAAGGGATGGAAATGGGTCAGGAACCAAAGCCAAACTTCAGTGTTGCTTTTATTGCTTTGTTTTTGATTATAGCAACTTACAGGAAAGGGATAAAAGTATTCACTCTGTCCACAGGGTATTTAAGCGAGGGGATAAGATGAGTACGGATGGAGCTGGACGAGATTCGAGGATGACGAATGGATAAACTCCGGGCGAAGACGGCGAAGCAAGGGTAGACAGGCTGTGGATGGAGGGAGAGTGCCCATTAGTACCCAGGGCGCATCTCTCACGGTCGGCGATGAAGGAAAGACGTGGGCTCCAAGGGAGAGAGGAGGTGAGAAGCGTCGGCGTGAAAATGGGGAAGGGAAAAGAAGAGAGGTGAGCCGGCGAAGTTTTGGTGGACTCGATGGGAGAGGTCGAGTCCTGGTTGTGGGTATGACAGTAAGGTAATTCAAGACACCGGGGCCCAGCCAAGACCCAAACTAAATCCAATACTGGGCAACAAGGTGTTAATAATAGACGAGCAGACGCTGCGAGCCGACTGACGGATCGACGCGAGGCGAAGGAAGGGGGAGACCGAAATTGCAATAAAATCAGATCAGTCAAAAACAGCGCCTATTAATAGGAAAGGCAGCGATAGTGGTGTCACTGGCGTGTACGGAGTACGGGCACAGGCACCGCTGGAGAGAAGCGGAGGGGAGGTAATAGTCAAAGGGCGTTAGAAGCCGAGAGGAGCCGACAAGGCTGTGGGAACAAGACGGGAGATGGGGTGGAATGAAATACTATGTAAGAGAGAGCTCAAACGGAGGCGATCAGGCCAGAAGGGGAGTCAGAGCGGAGGAAGTGACTAAGTAAGGGGAAACAATAGTTGATGACGGCAAGATGCCGCCTCAGATCCAGGTGGTGATGACGATAACCATTTAGGTTGGCTGGTCCCAGAGGGGAGGAGGCTTATCAGAAACAACGGGCTGGAGGCAACGCAGCGAAACGAGGGGCAAGACCGCAAGAGAGGGGAAGGGAACCGCTGCGAAGGGCAAGGGCAGGCCTGATTCAAGACCAGAACGGGCGCTCTTGTTCGCTGTCCCGGCTGTCAGACTCCGGCGCGCCCTGAACTCTGCATCGTCACGCCATCAGATTCAGGTCAAACTGAAATCATCCACCCCTCTCTCCGCGAGGTCATGATGATCGGAGCCTGCACTCTGCGCCGTGATAGGCAAGCGTGGTGGTTAGCCCCAGGTACTGACGACTTGGACCCGAAGGCCGGACACGAATCATCGCCATTCGATCCGGTGTGGAGACGCAGGTGGGTGTTTTTACAATTTCTGGACCCTCAAATAGAATCTCCCCTTGGCGGTGTGCTGGGAGCTCACCGTCTATACACGCCGAGTACATCTACATCGAGAGAGTGCAGCAGCGGCTCAAGGGTCCTCTGTCGATGCACTCCAGGAAGATCCCGAGTCTGACCGTCACACAAGCCGGTATAAGATCAGCCCCGCCCTGCAAGTACTCCTCATAGAGAGGACCATTGTAGCTAGAGACGGCGTACAGAATCCGTCGCCCAGCGAGACTTTCCTGTTCCATGGCACATAGCAACAGCTAGGTTTTGACTCCGCAGTCCTACCGAATCTCAAGAGGCATTCAGGCCCCGGGCCGGACAGTGCTTCCGAAGCGACTCGGATGAAAAGGCAGCCACGGTATCTCTGCAACTATGTACCGGCACAGGTCTGATGCCTGACAAGACTCCTAACCCAATTCTCTGCTTCGCCTCGCCCTCAGCACTAGCCAGGAACATCTTGGATAGGTGTCTTCCCTGGTGACGCCTACGCACGATTCTTCTTTTTCCACTTCCGGCGCAATGAAGCCAAAGGTTGGTTGCTGGTTGGGTGTGGTGAGTGACGTTACCATTTGGAGAGCGGGGCCTTCAGCCTGAACTTCCTCTGGTAAGTACTCTCCAGAACCTACTACTGACATGGAAGACTGGAACTCTAGAGCTCTACAGCAGGGTCTAGCCATGGAGACATAACCGTCCCGTCAAGAGTCGCGGGAGCCGGCCTTCCCGATAGGTGATGAAAATCCCCGTCCGAGCTATTCAGCCTCCAAAGACAGTCCAGGCGCCTAAGGTGCCACGCGGTACTCCGTACATGCAGGAGTACCTTACATTAAAATTCCAGATCGCACAAGCATTCCGTGTGCTCATTCATTGCGCAGTTTCTGCCTCTTGTTCCGAAAACCAGGCCGCTGCTGGGAGTAAGGCCCATACTTCAGTTTGAAGCTTGTTCCTGTGGGTATCCATGGCGCCAATCAGGTTGAATGTCTTCTGACCTTTCGTAACCATATTCTACTGCCAACCATGTCCTTGGGATTATTCTCAGGTCTTGACTGTTGAGTTTATGGCGGAAGTACAGAACTCGGATCGAGTCTCAAGCCCAGCTGCACCAGAGACGAGATTATGCGGGAATTGGTAATTTTGCACAACCTGCTGACATGATAAGGAGCTTCGCTTCGATAGGCCCTGGTCTAGATGTATCCTCTACAGCGTATCAATCGCTTCCTGAATCCAAGGCTTCTTTGGTGTGCAGCCGGGTTGCAAGTACACCCGCTATTGTTGGAACACGGAAACTTCGGATACCCCAGAGTACAGAATTATGGTCGCCACTCGGTGACTCGACTCATTTCAGCAGGGCATTTCGTCTTCGCAAGCTCTCTCCATGATAGCGTCACTCCCTTGAGTTCCCTGTTCCTGGTTATCATTCTGCGCTCATCGCGCGCCGAACACGCAATACCCACCTCATGATCAACCCGCAAAGTCATGGCAATTGGTCCAGAGAAAGCCTAACCCACAACAATATCCTTGGATGTTCAAAGTACTCGTACCCAGCTGCACCACGGAGTTCTTCTTCGCAGGGACGGTAGGAAGCACCCCAAGGTTCCTGTCGTGTAGTACGTACATGATTTCAGACGGCTGTCAGAGTGTGGAGAAATGGTGGGGTCAAGGTTTCGTGCCGGTTTTCGAGCTGACGATGACCCCACCACTTCAAAATATCCCAACCACCATGACAGCTGCTGCATTAGCCTTCCGTGAGCATGAGTCGAGCTGAGTCCGTTAAGCGCTGCTATGGCTAACCATCGCACATGACCTGCAATGACTGTCCAGATACGAACTACGGCCAATAACGCCCTCAGCACCATCCCAAAGACCAGATCCGAAGGAACAGTGGCGATATCAGGGACTGATAGCAGAGAGGGGCAATTCGACATTACAAACCAATCCTACACAAGTGACACACAATGAGAACGAGAAGGCCCAGGGACGGCGCCACCCAAGACAGCCTCTACCCCTCCTCTTCGCCGACTGGTCTGGACCTGGTTTCAGGGAGGCAGGGATCGTATTGGGGCGCCACCATTCGGAGCTTTCTCAAAAAAAAGGAACAAAGAAAGCCAACCGCCCAAAGCTGTCTTATCGGCGGGGGTGCTCTTACTTTCACGAGCCACCAAGGTCAGCTGCTCCTCCACGGACTTACTCCGGTTCAGAAGTAAAGGTATCTACTACACTACCGAGCCCAGACAGTCGGTACCTGCTCTAGCTACTGATTAGCACCGGTACATCTGTCGCTAATTATCCTCGACTACTTGCCAGAAGCGAGGGCAGGTTGAGAACCGACCCAATCACATGCTTTATACTTTCTAGCTGCCGGTCTCTGGGGCAACCTTCAGGTACGCTTAAACTTTCGATTCGACATCTCAAACCTTGATACTGAAGCATCGTCTGTTCTCCGAAACAATCCATACCTGGACAACTCACTGCCTAGGGTCCCGGCAGCACTGGCCTCCGGTCTAGCGGTGAAAGCCTCCAACCACTGTTTCCAGCGCCTCTCAGCCAATAACAGAGCATCATCTCCAACTCCTACGTATATCCATGCAAGCACATGCATATCATAAGCAATAAGATTATTGCTATTGCATATGTACATATGACTTCCGGACTTCCGGCACCGGTTGGCGAAGACGCCGCCAGCGCTGAGGTGGCAGTGGCAATGCAATGTTGAGTAATGCGAGGTGGCCTGGAGGCCGACTGTAGCCGTGCGTATTTTGTTATGGGCTGGTGGAGGTAGCCTTGCTAGACGCAGGAAGTTGTCCATTGGGTAATAAGTATTTGAACATGTAGATGCGGCTCAAGAGATGATGTTCCGGCGAATATATTCCGTCGTCAACCAAATATATATCTACGATCGTACTCAACTTTCTTTATAGGCATCCACGATCAACCATCAGAATAATTAGACAACTGATATGTGCCTGCGAGAAGTATCATCTCTACTTTCTTCAACTATGTTCATCGCGAATCTGTATATCCCAACTCAGGGACAGCGGAGCAAAACCGTAGTCCTAACCAGGGACAGGATGGCACCACGCCCGCCACCTCTATATCGTGAGTAGACAAAACTAATCTGCCAGTCTCACATGCTCATCCATATTACCAAAGAAGACCGTTGTCAGTTCATTGCACAAGCTTTGAGGATTGAGGATTCAACTGAGGCCACTGGAACGGAAGTCTGCCCGACGGCTCGGGTTCCCGCTTGAAGTCTGAGTCTGTGTGGCATCTCGTTCTCCAATAGCTATGTGCTCTTTCCTTTTCCTTTCTTATGCTTGGACTTGGAATCGAGGTGACCGTGGTTAGAATGTCTGTCTCGCCTTTGGGCTCCGAAGCTTCAAGCAGCTTCAGGTATCCATTATCCTCTTACTCAGTAGAGTCATTCCCATGCAGCCATGTCCTCCCCGCCATAAGCTGGATCCAGGCTCTGCTCGCCCAGGCAGAATGACATACACACCATCCTCGCACTAGGAATGTTTCCGCCGGATTCGGTCCCGGAAGATGAGCGCACATGGTTCGTTTCGTCAGGCGGGAAGTGAGCAGGGATCTCTTTGTCGAAGTGCGGCCATACTTCTGCAGTCCGCAACGGGCTGTAATGTTTCTTTAGACGCATCCTGCAGATCATCGGGTAAGAGACAAAGCAACTGAAGCCACCCCAGTAAGAGCTTGCTTCATGCAGCCTTACATCGCAACAGCGCAGCAATAGCCGTGCCCCTGTCCCGCTTGGCCCATGGACATACCAGCAAGTTGTCGATAAAGTCTGGTTGGGGCCGCTGGGCTATGGTCCAAAGGCTTTCTCGATCCGGATCTGTTATGTCAAGGCTCGAGGACTTTTGCTCGCACATTCCAAGTGATCCTTTTGGGAGATAATAGTGACTGACTAACCTCCCCTCCATCAGGTCGAGACGCCTTACGAGCCGATGGTGTTGCAAAACAATGAAGACGCACGCTTCGAGTACCCGTCCTTTGTGCACATGCCTGCATGCTCTTTCCAAGTCCAGGATCTTCATCTAACGGCACTATTATGGAGAAGTTGCCCAACAGAACTCTGAGCCTCCTTCGTGGTCCTATCCTACCGATCATCAACAAGTCCGGCAGAATGCTAGAAGACAGCTTCTTTTCCAAGAGGAGGCCGTATTGAGCACCACTGGACATTGTGTTTCGGGTGTTGGACTGGTCACTGTCCTTCACTGAGTTAGGAAAAATCTCTGTATAGGCAAGGCCTGTCTAAAAGTTCTAGCACAGGCGCTGGCAGAATGTTGCTGCTAAGTTCTAGTCCTGATGGTATATGTGATCCCTACCTACTTATCAAACACTCACAAGCCCTAGGTAACCTACCTAACGACGTTGGAAACAACCGAGAGGATCTTGGACCGACCGTTTTGCTTGCCTTGCCGTCTGTGCAATGGTTACAAAGATCCTAGTTCTTCTACTGATCGTAATGGACTCCGGGGCAAGGACAAGGACAAAGCAGTCAGTCTACTCGGGGTTGAAAGAAAGCAGGCACTCCCAATCTCCTCTAACCTAAGAGCAGAGAAGAGCTGCCAACGTCGCTCAGAGAGATCATGCCCCATCCAGCTAGCTCTTTCAGACAACCTAGCTGGTCCACTACAATGACTACCGAGGGTCTGCTTACGCTTACCATGGCCGCAAGACCTAACGGGACCCTGGATAGGGAAATGCCCTCTCCAGGCGGAAGACGCTCTCTGCCCCCTCGGCAAGAACAATCCTATACCTGCAGTTGCACAGCAGCTCAAGTGGAGCGAGGCCGCGGGCACAGCGAGCGTAGGGTAGAAGCGCCGAAGAAAAGATCGGATAGAGATTCGCCGGGTTCAAGTCTATTTGCGCTCGAGGCTCAGCGGTAATAGTTAGTATGCTACGTAGCATGCATAGTGCTTCTAGAATGTCTTCTATAGTCGGGTATAATGAAAGGAAACTCACCCAGGGATATGCTTTTTCTGTATGTGTAGAAGAGAGTAATAAAGTAGGGACTCAGCAGCAGGCGCATCTTAACTGTTGCGGACCAAGCGCTGCTTCCTCGCCCACTTGAGCGAGCCTTTCTAGAAGAATTGTGAGTACTACTGGGGTGTGTTCGGGTTTCATCTAGCTTATCACGAACAGTGGTCATAGGCGTCTAAGGAAGCCGGGGTGGTTCCTTGAACAATAGAGACAAGAAGGAACGAGTTTATGACAGTATAGTAAGCCATGCAGAAGCTACAACAACGCGAAGGCCCTAGCGGTGGTGCTGCGTAGCTCATCAGGCTATCCGGACTACAATTTCCTGGGATCGTCATTTGGTGAGCACGAGTGGATGAACCGCATGGTATAAATGGTGCAGGCTAGATACCTCAAAACATAACTGCCCTACCACCTTAGGATATAGGTAATGGGGGACTGAGTAGTATAAATATAAGTGTGCAACATGTGAGAGCTGCGGACACCCAGGTCCATGTTCTATCGTTATAAGACGGGTATCGTTACAAAACCCCCACCACTGCACCAACCATAACCGCGGCCTCACGCTCCCAATTGCTTTGGGTGGTCTGCTTCTCGATCCCGACAGAGGCAGGCAACTGAGATCCACGCAGTACACACTCCCGTATTTCCTTCTTGAGTCTGTCACGACTTGAGCGGAGCGTGCGCGCCGAGACCCCACCGCGGGCGACAATCTCCTGTACCCGGGGTGATAATGATGAGGCAAGAGAGCGCCAGAAGTAGGAGGGAAGAGAGGAGGTGTCAAGGGTAGTAAGGAGTGGAGCTAGGAGGTTATTTCTTGAAGCGCTGGTTGCAGTCTCTTGAGATGTTTGGGGAAGGGAAGGATGGGATGGGGGCTTAATGGTGCTGAGGATAGTCTCCAGGACGTAAATGTCCTGGCAGCGGGCGGAGATGTCGGGGAGGGTTTTGTCGAGAGTTGGGAGCATGGTTAGCGAGCGCGAAAGGTTGTTGAGAGAGGCGACGGTTGTTGTTTGGATGAACCCCTGCAGAGTGGAGAGGAGGAGGTCTGGGGTGAAGTCCTTGGGGCTGGAATCTTTCGGCGGCAGTGGCGAGAGAAGGTAGAGGGTGTTGACGCCAGATACGAGACGTGCTCGTGCGTCGCGGGCCTGTTTGTAGCTTGATTGGGAGGTTGCGCCATTGCTTGGGTTTGATGTTGATGATATGGAGAACCGGTTGATGGCCTGCTGCGCTCTGGCCCTAACGAGGTTTTCGGCCGGGGTTAGAAGATCAGATTTCAGGGTCCGAATGACCTTAACCCGGTCCAAACCGTAGCCCTCCTCGCCTACTCCGGTATCGGAAAGTAGCCGACGCAAGCTCACGATGCTTGATGCAGCGCGCTCGAGCGCACGGGCATCGTCTCGCCCTGACCCTGGCGCGGACCCAGAACCAGACGAAGCCATATCGCCTGTAGGACCAGACCCCGAGCCGGACCCAGAAAGCCCACCACGCCCAGTAACCTCGACCATCTGGCCGTCCAGCTGGCGGCCTAGCGCAATACACCTAGCAACGGCTCGTGCGAGACGCACGGTGGCCAGGGAATTCTCCGCGGCGACTCTCGCCTCCTCGGCAGCCTCCCACTTGCGCAAGACTTCGCGCTCCAGCCGCTCATAGCCCTGCGAGACAGCGGCAATCTGCTCGTCTGCCTCCTTGAGAATCTTACCCGCAGCGGCGGTTTGGTCCCCCGTGTGCGTCAGCAGGGGAAGAGCTGATTTGGTGGTCAGCGTGTGGATGTGCGTGTCGATCTCTTGGAGGTCGAACAATACCCGGGAAAGCGGGGTTGACAGGTCCAGCGGTGTGTCTGTTGCATTGTTGGTGGCCACCACCAGCGAATTGGCAAATGAGGCTGGCGAGAAGGCCGGGTCAAGGAAGGCCTCGTAGTCTATGTACGAGGGCTCGGAGGCCATGGCTGCTTCAAGGGCCTAGCTTCAAGCCAGACTCAGTGACACCACCCGTAGGCCAATATTTGGCTCGGTACCAGAAAGTCGGTTCAAAAGAATCAAGAAAATGCTGGGTCCAAGTTGCCACTTGTATATCCAGCAAGTCCAGCCGAGTGAGAAATTGGTGTTTTCATTAACCGCCTCTTAGAAAGGAAACTCAATTCGACGTCTTCAGACTCCCATGTGACAGCCCGGCAAATAAAAAGCAGGGGTCTAAGAGCTGACAAGCATGAAGGAGCGCCAGTTGCGTCGTAGTTGGCTGTTGGTCCAGTTGTTGCAGTTGTTGTAGGCCATTCTGATCGCCTGCAGGGGATCCGTACATGAGCTTAGTCAGCATATACTCCTATCAAAGAGGATGTAGGATGTAGCACGACCAGTAAGAGGAGAGTAGGATAAGAGAAACCATGCATCTAGACCCCTGGATTACGAGGACTATATGTAAGATGACTTTGGTTTAGTGTTCATACAGTAGCACTGCGCTGGCACGTAGTATTAAACTAAAAGTGTGAACTAGGTATCAGAGGCCGAAAAATATGCTCTACGGCAGTAGAAAATGTGAGTATGTATCATGTCAAGGAAAAGGAACCCGGGTATCGCTATGCATTCATGGCACTTTTAGGTTGTCTTTATAATATACGAACAAAAATAGTTTTTCCAAGCTACCTGAAAGTGAAGCTCCGTCCAGGCAGCTCTTTCTTCTCCTTCTTGACGCCGGTACGGGGGGCCTCGAGCGCCTTCTTGTACGGATCAAATGGCCGCTTGGTCGGAAGACCAGAGGTAATGGGTTTGGCGTTGAGGATGGTATCGGCAGTGTCGTAATTGAAAGGAGTTGAGTCTTCTGCAGCCCGGTTCTGCTTCTCTTTCTTCTTCTTCTCACGTTTCTCCTTTCGACGCTGTTTTTTGGAAGGGGGCGAGTCAATCTCGATAGGGATTTCGTCAAGTTCATGCTCGGCTTCGGCTTCTTCAGAGGGTGAGGATGTTTCGGCTTCGGCAGAGGGTTGCTGTGTAACTTTGCGCTTGCGCGGGCCGCCGAGATCTTTGACGGTGAAGATCCTGTTCTTCTCCTCTTCTTCTTGCTTCGGCGCTGGTGGGGGAGTTGTTGGTTTGGGTGGTTGCGCAACGCGGACCTCGGCAACTGTTCTCGGCATAGGCGGTAAGGGGAGGGAAAGGCGTAGGGCTTCTGCAGATGCCACAAGAGAGTATTCCAGAGGTGACTGAGGAGGCGTCTGGGTATTCAACACAGAGCCCCAGAACTGTGAGATCTCGTAACGCGAAGCGGTGGGGAAAGATCCGTCTTGTGTAGTGGGTGGCGTTGGGGGACGCTGTAGTGGCTGCTGGGCTCTTGTAGGTTTGACATAGATGTCGCGCCATTCAGGCCCAGTAGCACCCTCGGCCTTTGCTGTTTTTATGATCTCTAACAGATCTGGAGCGCGCTCTTTGGTGAGCGGTGTCATGGGAGACATTGTCCTGAATAATGTTCCCAGGTCCTGAGGCATCGTCTGGGCGACTCGAAAGAGGATGTGTTTGGGGAAAACGCATTGCACGCCCTCATCCTCCTCCCGAGCTACCTTGTCGCGCCATTCGTGCACCGCCCTGAGGACGGCAAACTGCTCGTTATTGAGGATAGCGGGGCTGCGAGTCATCAAATCGTACCAACCACCCGCACCCTGCCCCGTGGCTGCATCATAAACGGGACGCTCATATCGCTGTAGTGCCTCGGTCTTTGACTTATCGAGGACATAATCGACAAGGTTTGCTTCGGGGGTAGAGTTCTCCAAGAGTTCGTTACGTAGGTTGTCGTAGACGTAGAGGAGATAATGAGTATCGGATCGTGCATAGTTAAACATACCAGATGGAAGAGGCCGAATTCGCCAATCGGCCATCTGATACTGCTTATCAGCCTCAAAGTTGACAAACTTCTGCAGCAAAAACTTCAAACTCTTCTTCGGATAGCTGAGCGCAAAGGCGGCATGGTATGTGTCGAACATGCCCACAACATAAAGGCCGAGATCGCGTTGCAGCCAAATTATATCCATGCTCGATCCATGGAAGAGCTTCAAGATGTTGGGGTCCGCAAACACCTCGTTGAGCATTTGCAGCTCCTCCCTCCAGGGCTTGAGCGTATCCACCACCCAATCTTTGTTTCTTGTGCTAATCTGCATCAGCGAGACAAGGCCGTGATAAGAGTGTACATCGTGATGTTCTAAATCGATCGCGATTTCGCTCGCAGACTTCAGTTCCGCCAGCATCTCCTTTACTCCCTCCAAAGTATCCACAAAGGTCGCAGTTGTTGATTCGAAAGGCAAATAGTCGATCGGAGGCGACACGGTGTATGTAGAGCCGGGGTACTTTGCAGCGCGGATCTCCGTCTCGTACGGGTTACGATAACCCTGAGGCGCGTCAGGCGGCGGCGTAAGCGACTGCTTTAGTGACTCTATAGCATGCGGCTTCGCCTTTAGTAGGGGTTTGAAAGGCGATGTATCCGTAGGATCGACCTGATGCTCAAACTGAAGTTGGGGCTTGGGAATCTTCGACGGGCCATAGTCGTAAATAGTAGGGAAATTCTGCGACCTTCTAGCATTCGTAGCCGAAGCACCTTGCTTCTCTGCGTCTTTATCGTGCTCAGGGCTCAGTTTCTTGATAACACCCGTGAATTCATCCAAGCATGCATCTGCCTTCTCCAAAAGCGCATCAATGACATCCACAATGCCCCTCCAATTGTCGTCGATCGAATCCTCGTCTGACAGGACCGGCGCGGAGATATCGGTACCAGCAGTAGCCGCCTTGAGAAGCGACGAAGTCAGCGAAAGAAGCCGGCCGCTTTCGTCGTCCAGTCCCTCCGAAACCTTTGCGCTTGAGGTCCGGTGGAAACTGAGATCGTCCAAAGGCAGCGCGCCGACCGTACGGGTGACATCCATGAGAGACGTTTGCACCCGTTCTTGGAACGGTGCAAATCCACCGGCAGAGTCCATCTTGATGAGACTCTGCTGAAAGTCGGTTCTCGAAGTAATCCGAGAAACGAAGCCCTGGCGAGAGATGGTTTCCTCAAAGAAGCGTAGGCGGAGATGGAGAAATTTCTCTACAGTTATTGACCGCCTTCCCATAACAGCGGATCTCCGTAGCTTCTCCGAAATTCTGCTGGTCTTTGCTCATCTCCATCTCACTACCACGCTCTCAAATTCGACTCACTTCCATTTACGATTTCTATTTGCTTAAAATCAATCAGTATGGCCGCTTCTATAGCCCCAGAGTGCAACAATATCAAAGAGTGCGCGTTAAGCTTTCTTTTTACCTCCAGTTCCAAAGCTGACTTGTTTGCGATTCACTATAGGAAATATGACACTTGCTTCTTGAAGTGGTATAGCGAGAGTATGCTTCCATGTGCTCCTATCTTAAGTCTTCTAAGCCTTACAAGATATTTAGAATACCTCCGCGGCAACACAGGTTCTAATGAATGCGAAGACCTCTTTGCCAAATACAAGGCGTGTTTGACAGTATGTTTGCCACCGGACTCCGTACAACTTATTCGAACTTGAGAAGAACATTGAATGTAACTCCGGTCATATGCAGAAAACACTCAAGGAACGAGGCATTGATAGCATGCTCGAAGAAGCGCGGAAAAACACACCCGAAACAGACGCCGAGTACAACAAGCGAACATGAAGCCATAATCGGATCGAGACCATCGTGCGGTGCCCGACAAACAGCTCGTGTTCGATACATTCTGATACGTGATATAAACCTACTACACAGCGGGCATCGCTCTATTATCATTCGGGTCGATAAAAAAGACGTCAACAGACTTAATACGTTGATTTGTATAGTACTGTCACTACCGTGTACGATATATCTTGCATTTTTTGGAGGCGCTCGGTGTCAGCGATATGTTACATTATAAGCGATATACGAAGAGACGCTCTATCATTAGCCATCTCCGCAACAATCTAATTGCATATCTGTACTTGCCTGTCAGCATCGAGATGCTGGGCTATCAGGGTTCGGGTACGGTTCAAATCCCGGCGTTGACCGTCAGATTCATGGCACGAAGGCCGGCCACCCAAGGCTTAAATCCCGTCCGGCAATTCCTCGCTGGTGGATCAGGACCACACAGAACTACCATCGAGACTAAAGGCCTGTCTTGCAGGGTCTTCCACCGGTCTTCAGCGATATTTGCTGTATCGCCTCGCTTCACTCACCCTTGGGATGTCCGTCGCCGCGCGACTCTCATGTACATTGTCTATTTTGCCAGCGTTTTCCGCCTCTGTCTAAGCATGTACGAATACATCATAATAGAACCTGACATGTCAGCTGAATCGAAGGTTATTTACGAACGCGTGTGATCTGCACTTACCTGGCGCATATAACCCGAGAAAGAAGTAGAAGATTCCAGCGACAAGAGAACTGCTCGTCATACTGGTAGCGCGGTACATCAACCACCATTCCGCCGTGATCCCAATTGGATACAAACCAATGAAGAGGGAGTATCTATCATCCGCAACATCAGTGACTTTTTCCTGCGAACACCGTCGCATGAAGATAGGACGTTGGCGGAATGAGACAGGCACATACCTCAGCCACTTCAGCAACCCTGGCACATTGGATCCCGCCAACAAAACAACGAAGTAAGAATACCTCACTGCGTCCGCTATGGACCACGCCAAGAGCATAGCCGGGTATGCAAGCGACGATGCTGTTACGGACGGAAAAGCATAGTTGATTGCCCAGACTTGCACGCTACGCGCGAAAGTTTGCGTGAATGTTGTGAAGACTGGCGAGCGGGTTAGGCCTGTTGGCTGTTAGCATAGACCCAGCAAATGTTGATGCAGATGGTGTTGGATGCGTACCTCTTGCAGCGTGCAGGATTTCCACCACAGCTAATGTCTGCGTCCATCTTGCTTGCGGCTCAAGGGTGGCGTATAGAGTTGGCAATGACTCGGAGTTGTAGTTTGGATTGATGAGGTAGGATGTCAGCACGGTAAGGAGGATCCGCAGCCATAGGAGCGCGCTGATAGCATTGTAGAGGAAAAGATAGGTTTTGGCGGCGGGAAACTGCGAGGAAGGCATGATAATTGAGTCACTTCTTATAGTTGAGCGATACGGAGTGCTGTTACTCAAGTCCACGTTTTCATCATAATATTGGGATGGATTTGTTAGCGCCCTAGGCCTAGCTAGGTATTGAGCCTCGGCTCTTTTGGAGCTTTATCTTATCTTGATCTCAGACACCCTTTCAGCAGCCAGGATGGAACGTGGGGTCGAACAGGGGTTCATTCTCCGGCAAACATTGCCTCCTCGAAGTGCTAAGCTGACATTGAATTCAACAGGTGATACAGGCATTGACAAAGAGTTTGAAATATCCTCTGTTTGAACATGGAAACCCTACAGTGACACAGTATGTCCAGATATCCCTACAATCGAGACGCGATCCAAGACAGGGAGAGCAGGTATGGAGTACTCCGTACTAGGATTTTCTGATAGCCGTGGGCTCGACTAAATCAGCTGCATTGGGCCATAAGTGTAATGGGTCCAAGCTGAACCACGTGCGTGTTCAGGAAGCTTTGACCGTCTTATGGTCCATGAGATAATTGTTGCATTACGTAGTACTTTTGAGACTACGCTGCACTGGGTAAGAACCGTTCTCAAGGGTATCTCATGGATCCCGGGTGCTATACTTAGGAGTAGATGACCTCTAGACCCTCAGGCGGGTTCGAGAGTCTTGGTGTCACAGCACTAACCTTGCTATTCCCGATCCTTGGTGAGGCTAGCATGGTTCTATTGAGCTGAATAATCGTGGGTTGAGGATTAAATCATTTGAGGCAGAGTGAAATGTGTTAACCTGTGTCTGGTCTCCTGGAGGCATACTCCGGAGTGGGGATATTGACTTGAGGCGGGAACTACAGATCGAGATCGAAATCGGGGTCAGTGAAGGCGATATGGTGTACTGACAAACCAGACAGGAAGGATCGCAGGGAAAGACAGACAGATCCATCATTGCTTAGAGTGTCTGCGACTGGTACCGCGAGCCAAGGTGAGGAAACATGGAAAAGAATCAAGTGATACTCGTGTCCAATAATGAAACCCTAGCTATGACGCATGGCAGACTTACCAACCCCGCCCCAATACCCCAGAGGTTCAATATAGTGGCACATAAAAAGCAACCACAAGCTGCGCCGTGGTTCGACAGGACCCGGAACTGTAAGTGATTTGGGCGTCTTGGTCCGAATGACCTCCTCGTATTTGCGATTGTGAGATCCAGTCAGATTTATAATCATGATGGCGGGGTAGCGGAGAAGACTATCACGGACTTTTGAGGTGAACCGTGTTAAGCTCGTACCCCTGAGCGGCGAGCGCACTGACGCCAACTATAAAAGCTGAGGTGGATGCAGGTCGTTACACCGCTAGATCGAAACCCAAGGGGCCAGGGCAGCGGACGCCGAACGTAATAATCCTGCATGAATGCGATGCGGGACTGTTGTGGGTTTGACGGCGGATAATCTTCATTTCGCAGTTCTTATCCACGGTTCTGCGCAAATCAAAGTCCATGTTTTCCGTCCAATTACTGCGGTGGCCTCGCTGCGAGCCTGCGAGTGCTTCATCTGCGGGTACTCGGAGATTCTCGGTATCGAAACCTGACGTACAAATGTCGCTAATAATGCTTTTCAACCGGCTTTAATGAAGCCAAGTTTAGGCAATACGCAGGAAGCCGAGGCCGCAGCGGCCGATCCACTGGGGATGGCAGGGGGTCTGCTGACTTCTGAAACATCGTTCAATGGTTCAGGATAATGATGTAATACCAAGCCATGGCCAACGTCGCTAAGGTGTATATTAAGAGTCAGACGTAATAAGACCACGAGGTTCGTGACGGTTGGATGATGGTTAGTGCTAGGATGATGGGATACTAAGAATAGGTCCCTGGCATACCAACGCAGGTACCAGGCTGGCCGCTGGAATAATACATATTACATATGAGCATTGCGGGCCGGGCACATGGCGGGGTTGGACCTTGGCAGTCAGGAACTGCAACCGGGGCCCACCTGACTAGTTCTTGCGAAAAGTTTCATTTTGAGTGATGGATAAGGGATCAAAGTTCCAAGGTTGACCTCACTGCTATGTAGCAACTAGTCCACGACTAGTCTTGCAGTCTCAAGACTGCAGTATTTGTCAACCGCAGAATGCTCTAAGAGCTCTAACAGTAAGTACTAGGAAGCATAGAAGCTGTGAGGTAGAGCCGACATCGCCGGGGGCTAAGGTTGGTGCATTGCTGGGTCTTATCAAAAGAACGGTGGGCCACTTCGAGGAGCCGAAATGCACCAATAGAAGAGCAGTACCAATGCCACCAAAAGCTAAAGTCATCTATCCTTGCCTAACCGGCCTTGTGATTCTTGTCCATGGCCCATGCGAGCCAAGCATGATTCGGAAATCTGGTAGGAATGGAATGGTAATGCGCAGAGTTGACACTGGGAGGAGGCTGACAGAGACGGCCAGGTGCAGCAATCAATGCCGGGAACCGAGATAGGCACCACTGAAACTCAAAAGCACAGACGGTGATCGAGTCAAATGGTCCGTGAGGCCGAAGCTTTGCCCTCGTCGAGCCGCCGTCGCTCGCGCAGTTGCAGGGATAATCGCCGGAAGCCAAGCCAGCAATTGGCCCAACTGCCGCTAACGTACGATATCACACCGTGCATCCTGGACGGTATCCACGCTCTGCAGCGAAGCGAAATACTAATAAAGCACCAAGTGTGGCTCCGCGGACCGGACTTTGGAGGCTGGCTGTGGCAAGGAGAGCCGGATGCGGAAATATTGAACCAAGCCGCCGCCGCATGCACCGGCCAGGGGTAACAACGCTAAAATCTCATGGTCAGGCATGTCTTCAGGCCTTGCCGAATTTCTATACGTGCACCAGGTGGCTGCGGCGGATGTGAAAAATTCCCCTTGCATGGTGCATCAGCTTCGAGGGGGAAGAGGTCGGAAGTCGATCTTCCGGATAGTATCGCTTATGGTTCCTCCATCAACCTCGCTGCGAAGTCTCGCAGGACAGCACTGCCAGGCTCGCAGTAATGTAGTCTTGGATACAAAATCAAGAAAAGTGCTCAACCAGCTTTGAGAATGGCCGGCCAACGCCAGGAAACATGGGTCAGGCACCGCGATGTCCATGGGCGAGGATGGCGTGGTGTGGAGGTGGAGAGGAGAAGCAAGACTCCTGATTTCAGAGTGTCAACGCGGACGACTACGTACTGTTTAGTCTAGAGAGCTCAAGAGTAGAGGTTCAACGGTAAATCAAGGCTGTCATATAGAAGAGTGAGTATCTATATCTAGCAGAGTCCGGAGGGTATCTGCGCAAGAGTCTCAAGACAAGACTCCTTTCTTTACTTTTTGTCTGCAAGTCACGGAAGCATCTCCACCCTGGACTAACAGACCAACTCCCCTCTTTTCTTTCCCTGAAAACCAAACCAACCTCCCCCTCCCAGATTAATTAACATCTGGGGAATCATTCATCCATTGCATTTACTTCTCTCTGCTAGTCTGTGCCACCCTACCCTACTCTACGCTTCTTCACGTCTGCCCATCTACCCCTCTGCACTTTGTTTCAGCTGCTGTTATCACTCTTATGCCATTAATACTCCCTGCTATCCCCGTCTTATCGTCTCCTCTTTCGCTTCCCCTGTTTCTGTATCTGATCTGCGACTCGATTGACTAAGGCTTCCTCCAATCCCGACCCTCCTCACTCTGAAACTCGCGCACCAATTTCCAAGCCTCTCTCCCGCTCAAGTCTCAAAGTCAGTCTTCTCTTTTCCATCCTCCTGCATCCTCGGAAATATTCCTGCTCGCTATGATTACGATACTCAAGTATAAACAACACTTCTGTCCTTCCCGGCTGACTGTTTTTACGTCTCGTTTAGCGAATTGACTTGCCGCGACTTGCAGTCGAAACTTTGCGGCCTGACAATTGACCATCTAGCGGGCTCGGATTCAAGCGCAGTTCTCCGCCGGGACGATACCCTCAACGCGTCTGATTAGCAGTACACTCGCCTACTGATCACCTTGGCTTGCGCACGTACTATTCATTTGCCAATGACCGGCCGTTGATTCTCAAAAATCGCACTCAACTTTCACTGGCGAGCCGTGCGATCTCGGCGCGCCAATTGCCCAGCGAAACACACCAGGTCGGAGGGTCCCCTCGTGTGCCGCTCTACGCATATTGAACTGAACGCCCGGCCCGTGCTTCCACAAAATGTCTGTTGCGACAATGTTACAACCAGCATCCAGAGCATCTACATCCTCTTCCTCGTCCTTTCAACCGGTTGCGCGTCAAAACACAATGTCTTCCCACGACACTCGGTCCCTTCGTCAATCGAAGCGGATGTCCGTCACCGCACTCTACCTGTCAATGTCCGCAAAGGACAGAGACCTTGAAATCTCAGACGATCTGGCTAGAGGTTAGTTTGCATTCGTATTATACTAAACCGGTCTGTATTAACATCTTTATTCAGCGCAAAAGTTCCTCCGAGAGCTGAAATCGAAGATCTCCTCGCAATCGAAGAAAAACTTCGTACTCGAAAAGGATGTTCGTTACTTGGACTCGCGAATAGCCTTGCTTATTCAAAACCGTATGGCTCTGGAGGAGGTAAATCAAACCATTGCCCCGCCAATGATCATAATACTTACAGATTACAGCAAAATGAAGTTGCCAACCGCCTAGACGACACGGTGGATCCTCAAGAAGGGTTCTTCCCCAATGACGAGAAAACACAGAAATATGGCAATCTTCTCTTCCTTCTCCAGACCGAACCGCGCCATATCGCGCATCTGTGTCGACTGGTGTCCATGTCCGAAATCGATTCTCTCCTCCAAACTGTCATGTTCACTATTTACGGAAACCAGTACGAGAGCCGCGAGGAACATCTGCTACTCACCATGTTTCAGTCTGTGCTCACCTATCAGTTTGACAATACTCCCGAATACTCCTCTCTTCTGCGACAAAACACTCCTGTTTCGCGCATGATGACTACCTACACCCGACGTGGGCCCGGTCAGAGCTATCTGAAACAGGTATTGGCAGAACAGATCAATTCGCTTATTGAATTGCGCGATGTTGACTTGGAAATCAATCCCCTCAAAGTTTATGAGGCCATGGTGAGAGGTATCGAAGAAGAAACCGGTTCTTTACCCGATGACCTGCCTCGTGGCGTTACGGGCGAAGTCGCTGCAGAGAACCCCCAGGTGCAGGCCATCATCGCGCCTCGCCTCAAGAAGCTCACAGATATCGCCAACTCCTTCCTCACAACCATAATCAACTCCGTGAACCAAGCTCCATATGGTATCCGTTGGATTTGCAAGCAAATCCGAAGTTTGTCCCGGCGCAAATACCCGGACGCTCATGATCAAACCATTTGTACTCTCATCGGAGGCTTTTTCTTCCTCCGCTTCATCAACCCTGCCATCGTCACCCCGCGCTCATACATGCTGATCGATGCTACACCGACGGAGAAACCTCGTCGTACTTTGACTCTGATCGCTAAGATGCTCCAAAATCTGGCCAATAAGCCATCTTATGCGAAAGAGCCATATATGGCCAAACTGCAGCCTTTCATTCAGCAGAACAAGGAGCGTGTCAACAAATTTATGCTTGATTTATGCGAAGTGCAGGATTTCTACGAGAGCTTGGAAATGGACAACTATGTTGCACTTTCCAAGCGGGACCTCGAGCTACAGATCACTCTTAACGAAGTGTACGCCACGCACGCCTTGCTAGAGAAGCATAATGTGGCCCTGGCCCAGGAACATTCTCACCTTCAGGAAATATTGACGGAGCTGGGACCTGCTCCTCCTCAGCTACCACGCAAAGAAAATCGAACCATCACGGTCCCACTGTTCAGCCGATGGGAAACAGCCTTGGATGACTTGACTGCCGCCCTGGACATTACTCAGGAGGAGGTTTTCTTCATGGAAGCCAAGTCTACCTTTGTTCAGATTCTACGTTCCCTCCCCCCTCACTCATCCGTGGCTCGTCGGCCTCTTCGTCTGGATCGCATCGCTGAAGCCGCCGCGACATTGAAGAACGACGCGGTCATGGTTCGCAAGGGTATACGAACTATGGAGCTTCTGAGTCAATTACAGGAGATGGGAGTCATCGATCGGTCGGACGAGTTCAGTCTTCTTCGCGACGAGGTTGAACAGGAACTCGTACACTTGGGTTCTCTCAAGGAAAAGGTCATGGAAGAAACTCGGCAATTGGAGTCGGTGTACTCAACCATTCGTGACCATAACGCATACCTTGTTGGGCAGTTGGAGACATACAAATCCTACCTACAAAATGTGCGCAGCCAGTCCGAGGGCAAATCGCGGAAAACACAGAAGCAACAGGAACTGGGACCCTACAAATTTACCCATCAGCAACTCGAGAAAGAGGGGGTGATTCGCAAGAGCAATGTCCCCGAGAACCGACGAGCAAACATCTACTTTATGTTCAAGAGTCCTTTGCCTGGGACTTTCGTCATCAGCCTGCATTACAAAGGTCGTGCTCGTGGTCTGTTGGAGTTGGATCTCAAGCTGGACGATTTGCTCGAGATGCAGAAGGACAACTTAGAAGAGCTTGACCTAGAGTATGTCAAGTTCAGTGTTTCCAAGGTGCTCACCCTTCTCAACAAACGCTTTTCACGCAAGAAGGGCTGGTGAAATCTTCCATGATTCGAAATCTTTCGCTATCTTTACCTGCGATATATACACCCAGCTGCTCTCAAGGCTCTGGACGAGACCGATTGGGCTATCAGCCACCGAAACCGCATGGCGCGCCTAATCCAAGCCGACAACGCTGCCCGGTTAGCTGAATTCCACGCCTGACCCCACCTATTCGCGTCTAATATCAGCATTCCGCCGACTGAATCGATCAACAACGATACTAACTCCTTTTCATTGGCCCTTTGGGTGCTTCGAATTTGGTACCATATAACTGTGCAGCAGCTCTTCGTCTTTTGAGATGGTTCTGATCTCGCTGGTCGGGAAAGAACACATGCTCAGCAGACTGCTGCTTTATTTTCCATTTGTCTTTAAATCCGTTATACCCCGTTGAACGATATTGCATGTGCTCTGCTCTCTACTACTTGATGACTTCAGTTTCGCTTATGGCTTACCCTACTCTGGCTTTATATCTCATTTGTTAATGTCGGTTATCTGGACATATGTTATATGTAATTATATGCATTGGAATTAGCGTATTGGCTGCCTTGCTGGCTATAATGAGGAACCTCTTTGCCATGAGTTATCCAACAGTCTTTTCTCAAGGCCTGGTCTATACCCATAGCAGGTATAAGGAAGATGATATATACTGGGGTAGTTTGTTCCCATCGACGTCAGGGTGGCTGAATCCGGGCTCGTAGGATGACGTGAGGCGAGGCAACAACCACTACACTTGGCATAGAGCAGAGGGTGTTTTGATGAGTATCTATATTTTGAAGCCCCAGTCTGTATGCATGCGCATGCAGGTTTTCATTCCACTTATTTGACTCCTGACTTTTGAAACACATTTCAACGTGGATATATTGGAATATTGTGGTTGACCGCCTTGAGCCCCTCCTGAAGCTGACTAGCCCAACTCGTTCTTGACCGTTCATTCTCCCTCTTCTCTTCGCTTCCCTTCTGCTGTGCTTTTCCGGATCTTCTTTGAACTCGATATTTTCACTGTTTAAGAAAACAGACGTCTTTTTGCGGCCGCGTTTCCTTTACCGGCAAACCTATTACTGTCCATCTCCACTCTCTCCGTACCCCAATCAACCGGCCACGGGGAACTATCAGACCTCAAAAGTCCTTTGTTCACAGCTGTCACAACAATAACAACCATTCTTTATCACCATGGCAGCCCCAGCTGAGAAGCAGATGGCTCCTGCGTCCAAATACGACGACTTTGACTTCCCTACTACTGCCCCCGAGGCTCAATCGGGCCACCCTGGCCATACTACCCCCGAGCAGGATGCCAAAGTAGAACAGCTCCGAAGCGAACTTGAGAAGGAGGGCTACACTGAGCGTCTGGATACTTTGACGCTGCTCCGTTTCTTGAGAGCGCGAAAGTTTGATGTCGCCGCATCCAAAGCCATGTATGCTCCCGCCCCTGAAAACCACTTTCTTTCCTGTACTCTTCGACTGACCCTCTTTACCCCAGGTTCGTTGCAAGTGAAAAGTGGCGGAAGGAATTTGGCACAGATGACCTCGCCCGTACCTTTGAATACACCGAAAGACCGGAGATCTTCAAGTACTACCCCCAGTACTATCACAAGACAGACAAGGTTCGTCCGCAATGCCACATTCCCTTATAGCCGTGAGGACAGCAGTAACCTAACCTCTGGATTCATTAGGATGGACGCCCTGTATACATTGAGAAACTTGGCAACATTGACCTCAACGCAATGCAAAAGATCACTACCGATGAGCGGATGTTGAAGAACCTTGTGACCGAGTACGAGAAGCTTGCCGACCCCCGGCTACCCGCCTGCTCTCGAAAGGCTGGCAAACTGCTTGAGACGTGTTGCAGCATCATGGACTTGAAGGGTGTTGGACTGATGAGCGCCCCATCCGTGTACGGCTATCTTAGCCGTGCCTCCGTTATCTCCCAGAACTATTACCCTGAGCGACTTGGAAAGCTCTACCTGATCAACGCACCATGGGGGTTCAGCACTGTTTTCAGTGTAGTCAAGGGCTTCCTGGATCCCGTCACTGTTAACAAGATTCACGTCCTTGGTTCCGGTTACAAAGACGAGCTGCTGAAGCAGGTTCCCAAGGAGAACCTCCCCGTGCAATACGGTGGTACTTGTCAGTGCGAGGGAGGATGCGAACACAGTGACATGGGCCCGTGGCGGGAGCCTGAATGGGCCAAGGAGCCCAAGTGGGCTGCCCCAAAGGAGGACAAGCCCGCCGTTCCCGCTGAAAACACCGGCGCTGAGAAGCCAACAGTGGAAGCGGAGGCTCCTCAACCCTCGGCTTAAAGTCATTATTCAGGAGCGTTGTCTCATCTATGTTTCTACTACTCTTTTTTCCATTCCATGGTCTATCTCTTTTCTCGTTTTCCTGGTATCTTGGATCAATATGGTAAAAGCTCAGGCTCTTTGCTCCATTTCCCTCTCCTTTTTTTTTCTATTGACAATAGATTTACTGCATGGAGCTTTTGAATAGGCTGCGTCATATCAACCTTGCCATACTACATTACCGGACTCGCCCTGCATCTGTGAGCCCGAGTTGTATTTGATACAACTTCATCTTCATGCATAGCGCCCGGATTTTCCTTCGTTCACCCCATTGTCTGTCCACTTGAAATAGATATTGAATATGTGGTGATTGGGCGGCGCAAGTTTATAGAGTGAAGTGGAAGGGGTTAGGGGTTAGGGGTTGAGGTTGGACAGCATCAATATACTTCATATGACTGCACCTGCACTCGGGTTTCGAATTCATTGTGTTTGTGGAGATTTAGGAATTAGCTTGTTTGATCGCAAACAAGAATCATTTATCACTTGCAAGTTGTTGGTATACCTAGAATGAAACGCCAATGCAAAACCCGACCAGGGGATCTCGAGAAGAAAGGAAAAGATAGAAGATGGCATCAAATCTTCTCGACAAAATCAACCGCCCGACCAGCTCGCTCAGCTTTGCCCACCGTAGATGCCAGCGCATTTCCCTCCACACCGTCAGACTTGGACGCAGTAGCGTCGTCGTCACCTGGCACCGGTTCGCCCTGAAGACGAAGTAGTGTTCGCAATGCATCCTCGTAGACCTCCGCCATCTCCCCATTTCGCCACCGCTCTGCTTCCTGTTCCGTACCAAGCGGGATATCCAAATCCCACCCCCTCTTCTTCGAGGGTTTCCGTCGCCGTTGACTCGCGTCATTCGCCGTCCGATTTGTATTCGTTGAGCCCTCTTCCAGCTGATCTTGTGGTTGTTTGTGATTACCATCAGCACCCGCATTCGCATTGACATCCGCATCGTTCATTTCAACATCCGCATCCACTTCCTCCTCGTCTTCATCTCCATACTCATTCTCTAAAGCCTTTTCCTCCTCCTCGATAACTTTCCCCAGTTCCTCCGCATACTGCCTCGCCGCGCGCCCTGGCGCATCCCTCCTCAACTGCGCAACCGTCGTTGTCAACGACTCCAACTGCGCATACAGCGACGTCACACGAGCCGCTAACTTCCCGTCGAATGGCTCATACTCCACCGTCTCAAGCTCCGTTGGCGCCGTGAATGCTGCTGGAAAAGGGAATTCGGGCGACGACGAGTCGAGCCCGTTGATTGAGACGGAGGACGAGGCGGACGCGAATGTGCGGGTTATAAACTGCAATCAGAGAGCAATTAGCACACTAGGCGCATTGTTAAAGGGCTGTCTGGGTGTGATTACGTCGTCGACGAGCTCGCGCACGCGCTCGCGCATGGGGTCCGGCTCATTGTTTGGGGCTGCGGAGGGGGGTAGATGCAGGTCGAGTTTTTGGCGGGAGAGGGCGACCGTGTTGCCGTGGAGGAAGGTGAAGTCTGCGGGGGCTTGCAGTTCAATTTTGCGGTAATGTGAAGAGTCCATTGTTTGTTTTGCAATGCGATTGCAGGTCTAGATTGACGGTAGCATGGATTGTAGATAGCGCGGGCTGGCTTGGATAAGACGCGTCGGACAGTCGGACTCGGAGGGGAGCCGTTGATGCCTTGATGCCTTCCACTCAGTGGAGCTGTCTGCCTGATATTCAAGGCAGGATTCTGTAAAGGAGAAACATCTCTCAGGCAACAACTTAAGAAGCCAGATCAGCCCCACAAGCGACGTCATCTCTAGATCGATCGGTTTCTGCTGGTTGGCCGTTAGGGGATGATTTTCGTTCGTTTCAGCCTGTTAGGAAGGAAACCATATCTATCTACTTCTCCTTAAATCTGTGGAGGGGTCACCAAGAGGAAATAGAATGGTCTTTCCCATACTCATCTGAATGAGCGATGCTCTCGCTGTGCGATGACCTCCAATATCCAGCTCATCGACAACACGGCTCCTGCCGAGCGCCCGGCCCCAGACGACGCATCCTTCTCTAGAACAACGACGACCACCAGCGCCGGGTCTAGACTATGGCATCGCCCGTCGATTCGTGCGGAGCGGGCAAAGCGCAAATACGCGAAATGGCAGCCCGAGCGGTTGGGCGTCGTTGCTACCGGTAGCAATGACATCTCTGATTCGGGGTTGGAGCAGTCCGACGAGGAAGGATTGGTGCGTGCAGGGACAAATACGAATACACTCACCAATGCGAGTACGATTCCAGAGGATGCGAGTGTTGTCAACAGAGGCAACTATATCAATCGCGATGGATACCAGTCTGATTCGCAGCCGGCCTACTACGAGCAACACGGGGGCAGTGCGGGGGATCAGACGCAGCAGCAGAATTTCGGCGCTGGCGTCGGGGCAGGAAGTGGAATTAGAAAAACAGCTACACACCAATCGAGGGACCACCCTAAGATCTGCGGTCTGAAGCCAGGTAGTGAATTGGACATTCTCTACGAGAACCAACGCGGTTGGTTCTTCTTCGGCATCCCGCTATACTCCAACCAGTCTCTCCTCAACCTCGACCCAGCGCCCTGGATTAACGTCAACGGGAAGCGGAGTTTTGTTGATATCACCAACGCGCAGGTTCCTGACCCCAGCTGGGAATGGGCTTGGAAGACATGGTACGTTGATATGTCTGGCGACGTTGACGAGCAGGGGTGGCAGTACGCATTTTCGTTTTCAAAGTCATCGTCGTGGCATGGGACACATCCCTTCTGGCACTCATTTGTTCGTCGGAGGCGGTGGGTAAGGTTACGCGTGAAGAAAGCTTCACAGCCAACAGCTCGTTATCGACGGGGTCGAACGGGGTTGCAGATGGCGCATACTCTGAATGAGGATTATTTCACAATTCATTCCACAGTGGTGCGGAAGAGGGCTTCTAGCTCGGAAAGGGCGTCGAGGGCCACCTCCGTGAATAGAGGGAATGCTGTTATGGACAAACAGGAGGAGGAGGATGTCGAGGAGATTAGGAACGTTCCTACATTGATGCACGCGATAAAGGCTGCGATTGTGGATCGGGAAAAGCTCGACGCTGTGCGGAAGTTTGTTGAAGATGGAGGTGAGGAGCTTTATTATCTAGATGGAAAGGTGAGCGCCCCTGGTACTATTTATATAACGACGCTGACATTCCTTCCAGATTCCCGATATAATGAGCCGATTTGTCTACCAAAGCTCTCGCTGGCAGTTAGTCACATACTTGAAAGATGCTTTTGAGACCCTATCCGAACAGCAAAATGACCCCGAAACAACGGAGCAAACACAAACGAAACGAGATGCTGGTGTCCAAGATCTCCGGCGCAAAAAAGAACATCTCTCCCGCGCCGCCTCCACAGCAGAGCGCCATCTCATCGGGCCCGGAGTACTCCAGCTTCAAGAGCTAGAGCCTCAAGATACCTATAGACGTGCATCGACATCGACTGCTGAAATGCTGGATCTCACGCCGGGAAATAGGAGGGATAGTCTAATGTCAAGAGTGTCGACCCGGTTTTCTTTTAAGCCGATGGACAACGGGGGTGATATCAAGGGCATTCCAAAAGAGGCGGAGATAGGCCATGACTTTCATATCTATTGAAGCTTGCTATGTTTTGGTCCATGCTGAGACGAGAGCTGTTCTCTTCTGACGTTGATACCCTTTCTTTTCGCCATGTGGGGGGCTTTGCATGTTAGTTTGTGTAGAATATTATCTGGGCCATGCCTTGCCAACTTGATGTACACTAGGTGCTTCGTACAGTTATCCGAAAGACTGGTCTTATCAGAACATGAAGGTTGTAACATTGACCCGGCCTATACAGAGAGATGGATGAGCGGAGCCGAGGCCACCGCCCGAAGCCTTCCCGACTTCGGCAAAAAATACTGGCTTCCTCCGCCAGTCCTCCCCATCAAGACTACCTTCACGCTCTCCCTATGCTTCGTTTCTCTATCTGTTAACTCATCACATGTTATCGCGTGGCGGTCCGCGTCTGAAAAGATGCGGCTTCTCTGCAACTATAGCGGACTGCGCCGCGGGCCGCGGATCTCATCCCAGTCAACCTCTCCTCTTCCTCTACCCGCGCTGGTTCACATCAATAGCTCGGCAGCAGCGCCGATCAGTGAACACGGCACTCCCTCGAAAGAATGATGGTGATTTTGGCTTACGGGGCTCCCTTTTACGTCTAACACGTCGCCGCTCGCCGACGCGGAAACAATCTTTCGGCGCGTCTGCAAGGAAAAGATGGCTCTCGAGTGGCTCAAACCCTTCGAAAGTTGATTCAGATATACTCGTCAAGTCTAGCCATGGAGATGACGGAACGACGCCCCCGACTCATTTAGACGGAGTGGATAAGGAGAAGACAAGCAATGTCAGGGATGATGCTGAAGGTGCGGGCCCAGAAAGCGACACGGACCGCAAATCGAAGTATGCCATGGACTTCTGGGAGAAGTACGCGGAACGCAAAGTGCCCCCGCCACTGTTTATAGCGTCTCGACACCCGAGAGCCAAAGCTCAAGCTCTTATTCGACAATTGAAACCGAGACCAGGGCCAGGTCGCAAAATGAAGCGTAATTTGGAGCTTGTAAAGAAAAACAAGACCATGGATCTTGATGCCCTGTATCGCAGAGCAAGGTCACTCCTCGAGGCAGTGGAGCGCCGTTCTAAGGACCACGCAGGCTTCTCTCGGCCGAACTTCTATACCGCACCCTATGTGGGCAATCCGGACATCCAAAAAAGAGTAATCTTTGTCCCTGACGAGACGGTCGCTGTCTTTGCGGGCATAACTGGGAAGTTCCGACAATCGGAAAACATTTGGTTTATGCGTTTGCACGGCGGTTGCCGGGTGCATGTATTACCTGCCATTGAGAGCTCGGGTCAGAATCGCAAACTTGTCTTACTAGGATCTCTTCAGGCCGTGGAGATGACCGCACATCGCATAAACATGGTCAAGGAACGGCAGGAGAGTAGTGATGCCATGGTTGATATTCAAAAACCGCTGGTACCCATCTTCCCATCTCGTCTCGCATCGGATGGAGCAAATAATGCCGAAGTGTCCCTGACGAAAGTCAGGGGTGTTTGGCATCATGCTTCGCAACAACCGGTGAATATTGATGTTCTTCTGAGCAGCCAAGACAGGATCTCTACGGTAAGGGAGTTTACGGAGTATGTAGAGCGGCTCACGAGGTCCTTACCATCACTTGATCACCCTGAGCCTCACAGGGTCAGGGTCGCCAATACCTTGCGTGATTTGTTCACGAACGGAGATTTGGAACATTTGCTATCCACAAAGGCATTGAACATATCAATTACGTATCTGCTTTGGCAGAGATATCGACAAACTGTGCGGGCGGTGTTTAATAATGCGGGACATCTTGCAACTACAGAAACTTTCAACATACTTTTGAAGCATGTGGCCATAACCCAAGACTTGTGGCAAGTTTGCGGCATCCTGGCGGTCATGGCTCGGATACGTGTTGTTCCTAATGTCCACACTTGGCTGGCATTGCTAAATTCCCTCGTTTTGCCTCCGCAGAAAGCGCAATTGGTCATGACGATGGTGCGGAAGGGCTACTTGAAGGATCGTTATTGTTTTCGGGACGTGATACAGGTCATGGTCCAGGATCTCTTCAAGGCACACCTTCTAGACGGCAAAAGCGTGAGCGAGTTCTTCTACAAGACTCTCATGGTCGCTGGGTCGGACTGGTTTCCGCAATCGCTGACCAAGCAAATGTTCGCTGTTACAGCTAAACTGAATAACGTCTATGCCATGCGGGAGCTATTGAAGCTGTGCAAAGAGCATCAACTGCCGTTAACAAGCGGCACGGCTTACGAGGTAATTAACCTCTTTCCTAATGACACCTCTAGCGCCGTCCATTATACGCTTCAATTCCTCGATCATTACGAACCCAAAATCGAAAGCCTAACCTACGAACGCCTCTTTGTGAATGCCTTCCAGAACAAGCACTACAATCTATGCCGCGTCCTCTGGAGGTACGCCTGTATAGATGAGGAATCAACAAAGCCCATGCGGAACACCGTGAGCTTCCTTCTCCTGCAGAACATCGCCCCCAAATCCCACTCCGAAGAAGACGCACTGTGGTGGATCACTGCCGGCAAAGTCATCGCAGGAGTCTGTCTCCATCTCCCAAAGTACCCGCTCCAACATGATCTCCTCCGATTCATCCCTCCCCGATTCCATAACAGTCCTCTTTCGGCTTTTGCCAACAACAATACTAGAGCAGAGGGTGAAGAGCGTCAACAGCAGCGCGTCGCAGCTGGGGAAATCGTCAAGCATGATGTCCAGATTGGACCGTGGTTTCGTCCCAAGTATCCGGTGACACATATGTTGGAAGCGGCTTTGGCCCTTGATATGGAATGGGGGAACGCTCCTCGTCCTCTTAATTGGCTCATACAAAACGCCATCGATATTCCGATCGAGTTGGACTTGACAAAGAGCAACAAGAAGCCTAAGAAATAGTAATCTTGCTGGATTATATTGAGTGTCCCTTTGCTCGTCAGTGGAACGAAAGAACCATCCATTCGACCTAGCTTTCATTCATCGTCTATTCGTCTTGGATCGCATTTTATAGATCTCCTGTTGTATTACATATCCAATGTATAATAGTTTATGCCCTGCTTATATCACGACCGCTCAGCCACTGTACCTATAACTTGCATCATAGACTTGCATATTTAATCTAGACATTCGTTTATCATATGTGACTCCTAGGAAGAGATTGATGTCAAGGTCCCAACAATGCTAGTTGACAGGCCAAATAGGGAGGGGTACAACTGATTCTCGCAGACTGGAAACTCTACGCCCGGTCAAGGAGCAACCGGGCTACGTAAGTCAAAGTGTCCCAGCCGTACGGCGTAACGCAGAGCGTCGAGAAAGATCTTCCGCCTAGCGCTGTGCTCATCTCCGTGCTAACAGTGTAACTAATATGTCCGTAGTCCCTTGCTTGATTGCGAGAAAGCAGAATACATCTGCCTCGCAATCCCCGCTGTGCTCGAGCAGCAGGTTCAGGATGCTCGTGGCGAAATGATCGAGAAGAATTTGGATGGCTTCCTCGAATCCACGCTCAAAGGCGCAGAGCAGGGTTGGCTCGTAAGCATTGTCTTCCTTATCTGACTAGATATGTACCTATATCTCCTCGCTTAGTGCTCTACTTCGGGGGTATGAATTAAACCCAGTTATAAGCATTGGTAGATGGGCGGTAAACCCATCCCTTCTATCCCAACCATTCATTATCATAAAAGTCGTAGCAGTATGCCCCCAAACGTCACGCCCCGTTCTCACCAAGCAACGGCGCCGCCGGCGGAACAGGTGGAGGGGGGAGATGATCATGAACATGGTCTGGCGGAGGAGCATATGGGTCAAACGACGTCCTCATCATTCCAACGCCCTCCTTCAGATAAAGCACCAGCCGGTACGCCGAATTTCCGTTTAAATAGTACCGGTGCAGCCGCTTACTCCTCAGGAACCCCAACCGTTCGTAGAGCTTCATTGCGGCGGTATTCGTGATTTCCGTTTCGAGCGCGATCTACCCGGTCCATGCATTAGCAGTTTGTCTCGAAACGAGCAAGGCAAAGAGGGAATGGGATATGTACCTCATCCGCACCCCCCTTCTCCATCGCATCTATCGCCATCCGAACTAGCTTCGTCGCAATTCCATTGCCCCGGTACTCCTCCTGTACAGCGAGCATGGCAATATACCCGCGCATCGGGCCATGCCTGTGCGGCTCGAGCTTTGAGATAACGACGCCAACCATTTGTTCCTCGCCGGTTGTCGGATCTTTGTCCATGGCGAGAAAGCAGAGATCCCCCCATTGATAGAGGAAATACCGGTATACATAGATGCTGTAGGGCTCCGAGAGGTCTTTGGAGATCAATTGGCGCATGGCGGCGACATAGGCGTCTTCTTGAGCGGAGTCGTAGCGAATGTAGCGGAGAGACGAGGTGCGGTTGTCGGAGGCCGGGGGAGTTGAGGAGGCCATTGTTTGTGTACTGAGGGAGGGGAGGGTTGTCGAGGAGGTTGTTGATAATACTATGCTGGTTGCGGAGAGCAGTCGGAGCCTGGTGGAGGGTTAAAAAACAGGGCGCATGTGATTATGAGCTTATCGGTCCATGGCCTTGATTTCATCGATTCATAACCCACAACCCTCACCTCTGCTCTCTCTCTCTTCATTTTCTTCCTCGGAATACAATTGCGTCTTGTGTGACATTTGTTGCTTTTCCTTTTCTCGTCCACCGGCCCTGCAGTACCAAGCGCAGCCGATCCGCTGGCGATCGCTGCACGTCTCCCTCTATGCTCCGCCGTCGTCAGGCCAATGCCGGCAACAACGACGATGTCCAGTCCACTGCAGCCCCCGCGGACTCGTCACCTGAGAAGCACCTTCGACCGACAACGATAAAGCCCAAGAATGAGAGGAAACAGTCTTTCATGACGAAACCCAAGAGCAAGCGCCGCAATGGCCTCATCTTCTTGCTCGGCGGAGTCTTCGGAATCTTCTGCGCAGTCTTCTTCGCGCAGCAGCAGGATGTCATTAGTTTGGAATCCTTGATGGACTTGAATCTAGACTCGTTGATGGATGTCATGCCGCAGAACATCATGCGGGATGCGCGGGAGTTCTCGGTATGTTGCTTTGGGTCTTGACCTGCTAGTGCTAGGGCTGATATTGTACTCCAGCAACATGAACGCGATACGGTCAGTTATGACGCCTTCTCCGTCGGTCTGCATCTCCGAGCGCAGGGGATCGAAGCCAAACACCCAGTCATTATGATTCCTGGAGTCATCTCAACGGGATTGGAGAGCTGGGGCACTAGCCCTACGTCACTGATGTACTTCCGACGTCGGCTCTGGGGAAGTTGGAGCATGATGCGGGCGCTGGTGATGGACAAGGCGGAGTGGAAGAACCATATCATGCTGGACAAGGAGACTGGGTTGGATCCGCCGGGGATCAAGCTGCGTGCGGCGCAGGGGTTCGATGCTACGGATTTCTTCATCACGGGGTACTGGATATGGAGCAAGATTTTGGAAAACCTCGCAAGCATTGGATACGATCCAACGAACGCATTCTCGGCCGCCTATGACTGGCGACTTTCGTACTTGAACTTGGAAGCCCGAGACCAGTACTTTAGCCGGCTGAAGTCGTACATTGAGACGGCGGTAAATGTACGAGGTGACAAGGTGACGATCGCCTCTCATAGTATGGGCTCACAAGTGGTGCTATTTTTCTTCAAATGGGTCGAAAATCCAGCACACGGAAACGGTGGCTCGGACTGGGTCAATCGGCATATTGCCAACTGGATCAACATCAGCGGTTGTATGCTCGGCGCCGTCAAAGGCCTCACGGCCGTCCTATCCGGCGAAACCAGAGATACAGCCCTACTGAATTCATTCGCAGTCTACGGTCTAGAGAAGTTCCTTTCCCGCGAAGAGCGCGCTGAGATTTTCCGCGCAATGCCCGGTATCTCCAGCATGCTCCCCAAGGGTGGCGAAGCAGTTTGGGGCAATTCCACATGGGCTCCCGACGACCTGCCAGGCCAACAAATGTCATACGGCAACCTTCTGAACTTTCGCGAGAGCAACTCATCTCTCACACAAAAGAACCTCACCGTCCCAGAAAGTCTCGAATACCTGCTCAACCAAAGCGAGACTTGGTACCGCGATCAAGTGCTCAGCAGCTACTCGCACGGCGTCGCACACACCACCGCCGAAGTCGAGGCCAACGAGAATGACCCACGCACCTGGCTCAACCCGCTAGAGGCTCGTCTCCCGCGCGCACCAGACATGAAGCTCTATTGCTTCTACGGCGTCGGCAAGCCCACCGAGCGGAGCTACTTCTATCAAGAGGAACGCGACCCGCTCGTTAACCTCAATGTCAGCATCGACACCACCGTCACGACAACTGACGGAACAGATCACGGCGTCGTCCTCGGCGAGGGCGACGGCACCGTCAGCCTCTTGAGCACGGGCTATATGTGCGCCAAGGGCTGGAATATCAAGCGGTACAACCCGTCTGGGATTAAGATTAAAGTTTTTGAAATGCCACATGAGCCGGATCGATTTTCGCCTCGCGGTGGTCCGAACACGGGTACCTGCCTCTCCCCTCCTCCCTCCCCATCTCATAGCCCGTCCTTGCTTGCTAACATGTTTCTAGGCGACCATGTCGATATTCTCGGCCGCGCCTCGCTCAACGACCTCATCCTCCGTGTTGCTGGTGGGCGGGGCGATGAGATTGAAGATACGTTTGTGTCTAGGATAAAGGAGTATGCGGAACGGGTGAAAATTTATGAAGAATAGACAAATACAGAGTACCTGCAATTAAAAGCATTAATTACCGTATCATGGTCTTTTATGATTGTGTATACGTATCATCACACGAATAGAGTATCAGCTATTAGAAATTCTATAGTGGCCGGATGTGAACGGACCCTTCGATTGCGTCCTGTATCTCAGCGGCTGTTGTTGGCTAAGCAGTCTCCGGGATTTTCTTGACTATAGATAGCCATGTTTGTCCACAGAGCCTAACAATGCACAATAAGTTGCGGCATTTAAGTGCTCTACGCATCATCGATTGGGCTGTCGAAGCGTCGCGAGGTCAGTTCTATTACAAGCAAATATGGACAAAAGTGGTCAATAGTATACAAGTTGCCTTCATAAATCATAACACTACCGGATTATAACTAATAATACTGCTGCTATGGATACCTCTCCCGCAACACACACTACAAGGGGGGACGAGCGGTTGAGGTAGGGTGAGTAATGATGGGGATTGGGAGCGGAGTGGACCAAGAGTAGGGTGATGTTATGGTATGTAGATGTGAGAGCGTCAACCCATAGCAAGCAAGTCAAGTCACCGTTCAAAAGGTCTAAGGCAGTCGACAGCCGAGCCGAACTGGGGTGTAAGAGTACCCTTCAATAAGCTCTCGGTATCGAGGTTCATTGCCTAGCCTCGCACGTCCGGTGAATGTCAGAAAGCAACGCAGTAGCTATGTGTATAGCCCCCGAGTGATTTGTGGATACGGTCCACGATGAGCGAATGGATAAACCATGCGAGCGAACAAGAAGAAGGTCCATCCTTCCCCTCTTTCTATATGCCAATGCAGAGTTCGTGATGCATTGCAAAGCAAAAAGAATATAAGCCATCTATGCACAGCGAGTGAAGTGCACGAAGAAAAGGCGCCCCGTCCCGTGGTTTTCTCCGGTATAAATGCTTCCAGTCCCAGGCGCCAAGAGTGTGAGCGATCGACACGAATGGTAAAAATATGTATATAGCATAGTCGAATCGAAGAATAAGGATGGTTCGACCAGGTCAAAGATACTAGCGAACGACAGAAGTGAGAATTCAATTGTGCCCGAGGCGGACACGAGACAAGCGAATGTTACCGACTGGGGGGAATCGGAGGGACTCCCACGAGGCTAAAACACGAAATCAATGTCTAGCCCCATTGGGTCCATTAACATTAAACCGGAGCAACGGGGTGCGTGGTGAGCAATAGACCATGCCACCTTCGAGCTCAATTTGGTTCGCGATGTCAAAGCAATGTACAGTGAAGTGCGGCGAATAAAGAAACAGCAGCTCCGGGCGAGTTCAAACCGAGGACATTAAGGTCGAACCGCTAGCTCCGGGATGCCGGCCAAAGGGTATTAAAGATATATGTGTCGAAATGTGCTCGATGCAATAAAGCCAGGATGTCGTGAAATATTCTAACGCCGTCTCGTAAATAGATGCAGTGAAGAAGAAGCGAGGTCGCTATATGCAGATATTGAGGTGGTTTGCGGGGTACTCAAGGGCTGAAAGCATGTCTGCCGGTCTCGATGTCGGCATGAGGCGAGGTCAATGCCTCAGTTTCCCAAGAGTAATGATCGTCCACAGGACTCAATGAGCCTGAAGATACAGAGGATGAAGAACCAACGGTCCATTCATCGCTGTCGAGATTGAAATCCCCATCGTAGCCAGCCAGACCGTACCCATACTCCAGGGTAGATTCGCCAAATTCCACATAGTCGTAATCCCAGCGGAAGGTCTTGTCGAGCTGGACGCGAGGAAGGAACCGAGTTTTGGCGAAGTAGAAGGAGATGGCAGCTAGAAGACCACCCGCAACCAAATCAACAGCATAGTGATGCGACAGGTACATGGTTGCCCACCACATCCACAGAGTGTAGGTGACGAAGACAGGCTTCATGCGCGGGAAAACATGGCTCATGAACAGTGCGGCCAGCGTCGAGTCGGCAGCGTGGAGCGATGGGAACGCGCCGAATACGACAGGGGACTGATGGAAGCCGGACGTGTAGAGGTCAATACCGAGTAGCTTGTCAATGCGAGCAAGTCCTGCAGGGTCACCTTGAATCGAGTAGTCTGCCGGAGCTAGACCGTAGCGGTTCTCGTACCACGGTGGAGAGCAGGGAAACATCAGCTGAATGGTAACCGCGGCCATGCTGATATAGCCGAAAGTACGCGCGAAGAGGGGAACTGTGCCGGGCGGGCCGAAGAAGAACATGATCAACGAGCAGACAAACGGAGCACCATAGTGGCAGAGACCATAGGGCAGCCACGCCAAAACGTCAAGCACAACGTTTTGATGAGCGGAGAGGATGTTGCTGATGTTTGCGCCGTAAAGAATGTTCTCCAGTGCGGGTAAAACACGAACCCAAATCGCGGGACGCCAATCGCTGGGAATAAACCTGAGACTTGTAAGTGACTTTAATCAAGGGATTCCGGAGGGTTGAGTATAACTCACTGGCAGGCGTAGAAGAACAGAAGCCATCCGGCAATCGGCAGAAACGGGAGGAAGAATTGGCGAGTCATAGGGATCAGGAGAGAGAATAGGAGCATAGAGAAAATGGCCGTTTTGCCCAAAGGCCCGGGCGATTCGATTACGGTCAAGGAGAAAATGCCAACAATCAGCAGTAGCAGATACTGAAAGTCGTAGACTGTCCATCGGTGGCTTTGCAGCGATCGTAACGTGTCTGCGGGCGATAACGAAGTTTGGAGAGAGGCTATCGATGATGTAGGAGACGCTCTACTGCGCAGCTTGGACCTAAGCTTCCTCCGCATGCGATGCGGGACGAGAAGCTGGATAGATCGCCATGGGACCTGGATCTGAAGCTTTCCAAACTGGTTTTGCGTGCGGTCCTTCCACGTGGGAAGTGTTTGATTCATGGTTGCGGAGAGCCTCGCGGGCAGGACTCAGTTATAATCCTCCGAAGTTGTATTATGCCGTTTGCTTTCTTTGTCCTCCCGTGCTGAAGTTGGACGAAGGCGAGTAATAAGTCGGACGCGGAAGCGGCGAAAAGGGGCCTCGAAATGACAACGCCGCAAGGCAATGAGCGGACTGCTGACGGATTCCACCAAGGCGAAAAAATCAAGATCGGATCGAAGACGAAACGAAGCGCAAGCTCCGGTCTCCAGCGGCCAAACGAGGATGTCTTTGGGCCGTCACGTTGCAGGGGGTTTCACTGACGCAAGGCAGAGAGCAAGGGCGAGCAGTTGAAAGAGAAACCTGGAACGAGGAGGTCGCGAGGGAGGCTGATGGCCACGGAGCCGGAGTTTGAGACCTGGAGGGCGAGCGACTGAGGACGAGCTGAGGTTGTAGAGAGCACCGATAGAGAGAAGAAGAGGAAAAGGTAGACGAGCAGAAGATGATGAGGAAGCGCCCACGCCCTAGCCTTTGAGCCTGGGCAGAGCGGAAGTGCCGGCTGCCAGTACGGTGTATCTGTATTACTGCTATGTATCTTACATCAAAGCCATGCTGCACGGGCTGGGCATAGGGCGGCGCTAAGCCGTGTCAGGGCTAGCTTCGGTTCGGACAAGATTCAATCCGAGCCGAGTGTGCCTGAAAGCCTGAACGCTCAAGTGGGCGTTATTCAAGTGGAGGGCAAAATCTTCATCGGCCAAACTATCGAGTTTAGCTCCACTCTCGGGCTTCCAAATCCAAGGTTTGCTGACTGTCTCTTTATGATTTGGGCAACTCGTGCAAACTTTAAGGTGCGTCCAGCTGGCTGCAGAGGTGAAGTTACAGCACAAGGAAATGAGCTGTGCTTACCGTTTCAGAGCACCCCCTAGCCGCCAGACCCCAGAGTGACTGAAGCTACAGGCGCCGAGTATGAAATGTGATATGAATGCAGCCTCTTACAGAATCGGCAGGGAGATCCATCGGACCCTCGGTAGCCAACTGGAAGCCACAGATCTGCTGGACATGGCCCCATTCAGCCAACCAAAGGTGTCCCTGCCGCCAAGAGCACGGTCCCCTGACTCTCCTCATTAAACTAGCAGTCTAGCTCACCATCAGCTCCTGAGTATTCGGCGCTTCAACAGAGCTATCGGTCGATGAGACGTTGAGTGTCAACAAAGGGTATCTCCCAGCCATCTTCTTTTTCAGTTATCTTCATCTCATGCAGGGGCTGAGTCTAACTATCCATGTCCGGCACTGTAGTATCCAAGTGCTACTCCGTTTACACTGGTAATCGCGGAAGGCCTTTTTGGTGATACCTATGGATGGTCTGACATCAACATTGAAAGACCCTCGGCCTCAGCTCGGAAATCGGACATCCACACGGACACGGTCCAAGCTCCCGTCGTAAAACTCCGATAGCAGCTACTATTCAGCTTGCCAGCCCCATATTTCACATGGATGCGGATAATTTGGTGACAGTCAGCAGTCAGCACTGGAATGGAAATATGTGCTGGGGAGCTGCAGTGATTGTGCCGTTATGGTCTATCGATTGGGCGCACGAGACCAATGAATGACAAAGTCCGGATAATACGGGCGAGAATACGGATTATGATACCTGACGGTATGACATAGTTACGGTACAATACCCACGATGAATCACGGCAAACCACGGCTTGAGATCTTATGCATTTTGCACATTCAGTCAAATTTGTCTAGCGACCTGTGTCTATGGGGCCAATAGGCAATCTAGACCAACAATGATGATGATGCAGAATCATGGGAGCATTTGACCATAACCATGCACACGAAGACGTGCTGCTTCCAGCTCAACCTGTATCGCCGTGCCTATCAGCAACGCAATTTACCACGGTTTCAGGATTGATTAAGGAAGGATAAAAGGGCAATATCTTAGCTTCATCTTACTTCACAGCCCCTCGCATCTAGGATTCAAAATGATACTGGCATGGGACTTTTCCTCTTTACTACTCTGTACTCGATAGGGTAAAATTGCGAATAATAAGCTCCATTCGTCTCGTACTCGTTCATCAGCTCAGCGTCTTCAAATGCGGTTGGCGCAAAACCCAAGGTTATGCAGTAAGATTTGGGCATGAAGTCATCGCTGCATATAACCGAAACAGTAAGAGCAGTCAATCATGGAAGGCATGTACTTCTTGGCTCCTTCATTCCTACAACGCTGCTGTGAGGGATATCGAGCACAGCCCCGCCAGGGCTCAGCAACACGATGATCAGTAATGAGGCTCGGGCACCATCATCATCACTTCTTGTTCGGAAAGTCAGAGCATGACAAACATCAGCATGATTCATGATTGATGTCTACTCCGCACGTCTAGCAAACTCTCGGCGCTCAAGGCTTGCCCTGTCACGAGCCGGTGATTTCATCCCATATACATCATCAGTCGATAACGGGCGAACCGGAACGACATCATGATACAAAGTGGATCTCAGCCCTGCTGGCATCTTGGTTGCGGACTCGACTGAATCGCAGTCAAGGCGATGATGACTCTGGCCGCTGCTCTGCTCTCGCCTCGAAATGGATGGCTGCATCGAATCGGAATCAGCTGGATCTCTTTTGTTCGCTCCTATCAACCTTACCTATGGCTTGGAGCCTACCAATGAGGTCATCCCCGCTACTGGCGGCCTTGGTAGCGTTCTCGGACCAACCCAGCTATTTACTGCATGGGGCAGAATAATTTTCTTTCAGAAGTGTGTGCAGTATTCACTGGTGTCTCAACTACTGTTATGGTGTCACAGTGAGTAGTATCTTCTTTTTGACCTCTGGTTCAACCGGCGGTCGCGACCAGTACCATTAACCTCCTGATTCATGGGTTCTTATGGATTCCGCCGCCCGCTCGTTATGAGTGTCTTGGTTTACCGTATAGGTACATGCACGTGGAAGTATATTTTCTGCGGTAGCCTCACGCGGGGTCCCCCAAACCTCAATGTACAGGGAACTACCTTCTGAGCTTTCGATTTCCCTCCACTCGTGCTACGGTAGGTATCTTAGAATCCCAGTCAATGCAGTCTCGTTCGCTATATGTCGATGTGGATGAACGAGCAATCAACGTCGGCCAGCCTATTCTCCGTCCCAGCTCAAACATGCCGGCGGCCGGCGGCATACTCTATACTCCGCTCCGTGCTCCGCCCCCGGGCATCTACATACTGGACAAGATTACCACATTCTTCAGCGACCCAAAACAAGGCTGACACATGCACGCCGCAACAATGCTCCACTATAAACGTGCCTTGATAGTCGAAAGTTGGCTTAGCTGTTCCTGACCACTGAAACAACGTACTCGATGAGGTATGCATGCACTACTAGGAAGTTGGAACCTGGCCTTGGCCGGATACCCTCAATCAGGGTCGAACATTCTAAGGAGAGACAGCATAGCGACGTCCATAATTACCGGGTGCGTAAGGTCCATCACCTTACATACATGTTACTCCCCACGTCAGGATATGAACCGATGCACTGTCTGTGGCAGTGCTGTACATATCAAGCTCCTTGCTTGCGAAGCGCCGAGGCCTTCCACGTCCACTCACAGGTAACCAGGGCCGCGGTCGTACTCGTAATCATGATTAGATTAGGCACTGCCGCACAGCTGTGGGTCTTGACGGTTTAATTAAACTATCTGACTATCGTTTCATGTCCGCTGGGCAATTTGGGACTCCTCTTTTGGCCCCTGGCTAAGTATACACTAGGCAACAGGTTATCTTCCCGACAAAGGTACCATTACGGGGCAGGGTACTTGGAAAGAGTGCGATTTTACAGGTGGGTTCGTGGTTTATGGGGTATAAACCACGTGTACTTGGTCAACTCAGCCTCCAACCCCAACTGTGACAAAATTAGGATATGGGCCACGGCCCACGATCGTACTCGGATAGACCAAATCAGGGAGTACTCCGCAAAAACAACGTATATTAGGAACTCGGCTGCCTAGGCTGCTCAGTTCATTACTCACTCCGACTACTGGTATGTATGGGTTTGTACTGGCAAGGGGGCTGAGTGTACAGTACATCGTGTTTACTGATGCCAATATCGACCTATTCTGCCTTGCGGCGTGGATATGGGCATTGAACTATTGACTGGGTTATCTCAAGTGAGTCGAGTCGGTCCTCATCGAGAGTCCTCTGCAGTGTTAGGGGAAGAGAAGACAATTGATACCTCAGGTACCTACCCTACTATCCAGGACATGCCCCCTTTCCTCCAAGAACGAAACTACACTTTATATGCAAAGAACACCTTGTTGCGTGTATCGAGAGCATCACCAGGCTCACGAACAACAAATTGCATAGTGGCTTGAGAAGGGCTACAGGAGCTTGCTACAACCATTTCTCAGCTCTTGTCCAGTACGTAGGACAGGTTCGTCGCCCTCGTATCTGGGATCAACGGTCCACGACGGTATAGCAATGGGACGGATAAGCGTCTTCATAGAAGATTACTTTTCCCGTTCGCTGTATGACTTGCTAGCAGAAAGCCCGTCCATTCTCGATGACATCGTAACTCCGTCTACCCATCTATATACATTTTATTAACTTTAACACTCGAACGCCAGACCCCGTAAATCATAACGTTAAATGCAGATCGACATGGTTCGCATTTCCATCGCATCCTTCCGTTGGGGGCTCAATCATACCTCATCCAGAATCAGACTTCCCCAGTGCCTGAAACCCCTTGACAAGTCCCATCGCACAGCCCGCCGCGACGCCTCCCACGATGACCATCTGAAGTCCTCCCCAAGCACCCTTCTTTATGTTCTTTCTCCCGCCCCACCCACTCACGAAGCAAGTCTTCCCATAGCCAAAGAAGAACAGCGCAATCGCCATGGTCGCAATACTCCACTTCAGAGCCATGAACGCCTGGTCCGGTCCAACGAAGAAGTACGGGAGCAGCGGGACGAACCCGCCGATGAAGTATGAGATAGCGATTGTGAGGGCGCATGTGAAGGCTCTAGATTCCGACGGCTCGGGGAGGGTGTGCTGGAAGGTCATGAGGAAGGAGGGAAGGTGCGACGAGGAGGCCAGGTGCGTTGTGAGTTGGGAGATGAGGTGGTCGGGGAGCTCGTAGGGTGTGAAGATATCGTGGATTGTTTCTGAGACGGAGGCGGGCTTTGTCAGGGTCGCCTTAGTAGTCTCTTTGAGAGTTGCGTAGTAAGATTCCCTGCTTCGTGTCAATATCTGAAGTACACGCGGTATGGGCTTGGGTTAGGGGAGGTGTACTCTTCACTCTTCGCACCGAGATACCCGCCCAGTCCCATTGATATAGCACCAGCGATGAGCTCGGCGCACCCGCCAAAGACAACGACTTTGGTGTCGCCTAGCGCGGAAAGGCCTGCTGTGAGGGCGAAGGGGACTGTCATGCCGTCTGAGAGGCCGATGATGGCGTCTGATATCACTCGTCCGTCGATGAACTTCCTGTCCTTCACCTCGCGAGGCTTAACTTCCCCGTTCGTGCTGTCTCCATCGCTTGAGCTCGCAATGTCCTTCTCGATGTCGTACTCTGACTCTGTAGTCGGGGAAAGCAGGCCCTTCAGAGAACTGATAGAAGAAAAAGACATGTTGCTGCTGTAGTTTACTGAACTCGCCGGAATGTCTG
This sequence comes from Aspergillus incahuasiensis, assembly GCA_003719405.1. Classification (NCBI taxonomy): domain Eukaryota; kingdom Fungi; phylum Ascomycota; class Eurotiomycetes; order Eurotiales; family Aspergillaceae; genus Aspergillus; species Aspergillus incahuasiensis. Next base: position 10,307 of record RHLP01000145.1, on the reverse strand, counting down.
GATTCAGTTGATTCTGGGTTTTGGCAACCTCACAGACAACAAGTCTCAATGAAGACCGAGCTGCAGCTATCAGCAGCAGCCTCTTATACCAACCTCAACAAACTCCTACTCCAACAGTATGGATCTGAGAAAACAAGCCTGGAGCTGCCTGTCGGCTAGTCCGCGATCCACCTACCAGAGGGCTGTTATTTCGAAGGGCATCGTGCACGAAAGACAGCCTCCAAACTGCCCTCGTGCCTGGCAGCGTCTTGTCCGGCTGGCATGGAGCTTATCAGGTGCTCCACGACGCAAGGGCCTATAACGACCGGCTGACCAGCAACGTGCTGGGCGGATCGCCGGTCATGAGGGGCTGCTCTTGGCACGTGGGGATCTTGGCTTCTTGATTTGTTGACTGGGAGCCTGATGCGGGGATGCAGCCAATGAGATGCTCGCAGCTGGGCCCAAGCTTCGAAGGAATCGGCTTGGCGTTGCACCGGCCGGCGTGATCCTTGCTGGTGGAAGGAGTCTGATGCGACTCTGTGCGATGGAGAGATGGCGCGTTTGTAATCGGGACACAGGATTGGATGTTGGGGTGGTGCAGAAATGGCCGGGATCCGACGCTGGCGACTTAACGAGGTACAGGCTACGGAGTATACCGAGGCTTCAGCCCAGATATCGACACTATACGGGCTCAACATTGAACTACCTATTTATTCAGATTCTAATCTCAACCTCATTCATCCTTGCGATATTACGGCTGAATTTATATGTTAGTATACACTTTAGCTGCTGCGAAGTTATTCTACCCATTGTGATATCCCTTGCTTGACTGCTGTGGTCCCAGTCTCTGACTACATACCCAGATCATGAGTCTAGAGCATGTATAGCGTAGTATTGCGACTTACTAAAGCTCTTCAAAGGCATACTTCTGGAGCTACTTGCATGGCCGGCACAGATTGCATCACAAACTTTGGATTCTACGGAGGTCAGGTTTCCTTCGAAATAGCCATAGCACGCCTATTCAGGGCTATATATATATTGACAATTACATGATGTACTCCGTCCGGCATCGAGTTACTATAGACACAGGAGTTCTCAAGGAACAGAAACAGAGGCTCTATTATTCATGCCATGTAAACCCATCGCCAGGATTTCCCGCTTTATTGGTCTGATTTGCACGCGACCACCGCATCCGCATTCTCACCCTGATCCCGGGCTGAACAGGCTAGTTGGGGTGCAAAAATCACACAAAACTCTTGCTCGTCAAGTCTAGACCATGTCACTATAAAGTTCTAATGGTTGCGCATATGAGATCCACCCGTCTGCAGTGGAACTCGATCAACGGCCCTATGCATGATGGCGTCGGCGATCAAGGGTTTTCACTCCACCCCACAGGATACGGAGTAGATTGTACCTACATGGACGAAGTACTCTCTAGTTACCGAGGCATGAAGGGTAGAATTCAAGAGCTTCGTGACGTTACGCATATACTTTCCACAGAGCAATATAGTGGGAAAAGGTAGAGCGAAGGTAGAGCAAAAGATGACTTGATTCAATTCATCACTCGTAAATCGTTACTGTCATCGTAAATCAAAGGCTCTATGCTGCAGTTGCGGTATAGCAGTATAGAAGCACCAAATCCTATGTGGCCTAGTAAGGCTCCATCAGTAGCCCGTCGACCGTGATCCAGGTCCTTGCCCGCTTGTTTTTCAAGAGCCGCTTCGATAGTCAATGGGAGTGTCTATCAGACGAGGGTATTTGTTAGCTGTAGTCCTATCCACGTCAAAACAGACATAAGAGCAAGGAAACAAGCTCACCCTTTCCTATGCTCAGCCCTGCCTTCGTCGTTTCCACTTCCACTCGCAGACCCTGTCATATCCCAGAGTCGACTCTTGTACGCCGGGAACGAGGTATGGTTCCACATGTTGACGAGGATACTGCGCGATATTGTTAGCCGTATGTCCATCCGAGTCCTCGCCCGCAGGTGGAGATGGATACGTAGGTAGTAGAGACGTACCTCTGGCTCCGATCAAGGTATTCTTCTTCTTCAACTTGCCGTACCCCAACTTTCATCCCATCCTTTGTAAACATGACGTTCCTGTTCTCGAGCTTGCTCTTTGTCTTGCCGGAGACTTCTTGAACAATGCTGTATGCGATGAAGCCGATCACGACGAGGACGAGAACCACGATCAGGAGGATGGCGAGGGGGATGAGGCGGTTGACCATTTTGATTGTTTTCGGGTTGGTATATATAGCAGATCGTGACTTGAAATGGACTGTTCGAATTCTATCGCGCACGCAGAGAGAGGTAAGTTCAGACCAATAGACACCTGACGAATGAGGATGGATCTCAGCAGAGTTGTTGGATGGAAAGAGGAGTTCGCCAGACGCAGAGATGGAGCGGGACGCCCGATCGTAGGGCTGAGCGGGTGACGTCGGCGATGATCGATCGCTTTCGGGTTGAGGGTTGGGTTTACTTACCACTAGCTGACTGATCGCTCAACGGGGGTTTTTGTATAAAGTCTGCTTCAACTGAACTAGAGAAATACCGACTCTATTTATTTCCCCTTCAGCAGAGAAAGAAAATATGTAAATGAAAGAGTGGAACGGACAAAACGGTCCGGGTGTGGCTCACGGGGTCCGCGGCGATGAGAATGCTGGTGCCTGGACTGGTTCGGCGCGCTGTGAAACGCTCTCGCCGTGGCTTGTCAGGAACTCTAGATTCTTCTTGCGACTGATTGGGGAATGGAATGCGCGGGGGTGGCTTTACTCTGCTAGGCTTCTTGTTAATTATAGATCCATGGAGGCAGCCTGTGCTTGGGCTCGATTCAGCTGGGATGTATTCTCTACCGGGTATATCGGATAGACACAAGATGATATATTTGGAGAAGGCAACTGCATATCTCGATGCAACCAAGGCAGTCAATGCGGTCTATCTACTTTCTTTTTCGCCTTGACCAAGATGCTAAGGTCCTAAGATACCTCCGATTCGAGCGCACAATAAAGCAGCAACCAGTTACCTAGGCAAAGGCTCGGAAATCAACAAATTTCCCCTCGCAGCGCATCCATCCCATGCCGGTCACACCATGTCGTCATGATGAATCATGTGTATTCCCGGCTTCAACAAGGTCGCATCAGAGCAATTGGTGTCTATAATCCATACTCAGACCATTGCCCCCTCCCTTAGTAGTATACCAAAGCCTCCCATACTAGCTCCATACTAAGCCTCACCATGTGCGGCGTCCCCTTCTTTCCCATCTGCATCCAGTGCGGCACGGACCAGAACCCATGTCGGTGTAAGATCGTTGGTCCGACAATAGGTATTTACTAATCAATCCATCTACTATATTGTCCTGCTGACGAGCTAGGTTTCGTCGTTACAATCGTTGCAGCGGTTGTCTGCTGGCCTGCATCTCTATTTTGTGGATGCGGATGTACGAAAACTGGCAAGAGGTATTCTCAGAATAATGCCTTCTACCTGGGTGCAGAATGCGCTGACAGAGATATAGCATGTTGGGATACCCGGTCAAGTTGAACGGCCAAGTGTCAAACGCGATACCTATATAGGAATTGGAGGACAAATTATTACTCAATTATACTCAACTAAGCGTGTGCACTATTCAATATTCAAACAAGACATGCTTGGGGTAATCAAATATAACATGCGTAAAGGTATCCAGATATATCGTCAGCAACATTACGGCTCGGCCCATCATCCTAGAACGTCGCAAGGCGCTTCGTTCATTTGAACTTCTCCTTCAACTTGGCAAAGATACTCGACCGCTTCTTCTTCTTCTCTTCCTTGCCATTCCCAGACGAGCCAGTAGAGGGAACATCTGAGGCCTTGGTGTGGGTGGAAGGGCTCCCACCCTCATTGATTTTCTCACCGGCGGTTGATGTCCCGGTGGCTGGCGCTGTAGTGGCTGGCGCTCCGGTAGTTGCGCCGGTGACTGATGTACCAGGGTGTGACGGCTCGGCGCTGGATTTTTTGGCTCCCGTGGGAGTTCCAGTACGTGGTGACAGCTCCGCTGAACTGGGTTCCGCAACGCTAGCCCTTGGGGCGGTCTCTGTGATAGCAGCGGTAGTGGTAGGTGCTGGTGCGCCAGCCGAGTTTTCGACTTTGATTTTCTGTTGAAGTTCATGCTCTAGCTCCTTTTTTTCGTCAACAAGCTCCTGGTGTGCAGCTGCTTCTGGGTCCCGGTGAGCCTTCGAGAGCGATTCTCTGACAACGGCGGGGACGTCATTCACCGGACTCGTGCTGTCGGTTTGTTTCTTGGATTCGAAAGGGACGTTGGCGGCAAGAGCAGCGGTAGTAGAGGTTGGTGCAGCGGATTGCACGGTGACACCTGGGTCGGCCGAGGACGGGTTCGTGCCGCTTCCCGTTGGGAGGCTGGATTCAGGAATCATGGTATTTGAAACAGGAGGAACGGAGAATGGACCGGCTAGTCGCGAGCTATCTTGGTCGTATGGGTCGTTTGTACTAGCAGTTGACTGCACAGTGTTCGAGTTGAACGTGCTGGGGTCTGGGACTTTCTCTCCCGGCTGCAGGTGAATCGGGTTGCCAATGCCGCTCGAAGCCGGGATAGGATTGACAGAATATTCTGACAACGGGGTGTCCGCAGGGAACCCTCCAGGGATGCTAGCCCTTTGCTCAAGCGGAACGTCCTTGTCCAACCCCGCAGTTGTCGATCCGGGGGCCCTGTTCTCTCTGGTGACTCCACCAGCCAATCCGGCGGTTGTGGAGTTTGGTGTCACGCCAGAGAGAGTACTAGCCATGTCTGAGTTGCCGTTTGGTAGCGCTGCGATTGAATCTGTTTGGATCTGGTCCGGCGTGAGAATATTATTGAGGTTTCCACTGCCGTCGTCCTCAAGAGGGTATTGATTATCGGTAGTCCAGTTGCCGTCAACGACAAACTATGAGTGAAGTGGTAGTTACACGTCAGTAATACGAAAATGCATTCGCGAAACGGATCTTATAGTTTTGTAGAGAGGGGGCGGAAGGCTGGTAAGCGCTAAAGCCATGACGTCAGAGGCCGTTGAGCGGACGCAGCGCGGCGTCATCACTGATGGCACAATGGAGGAGCCTGGCTCGGTGATAGAGATTGAGTAGAAGCATCGAGAAGCAGGTCAAAGCAGCCAGCTGCCCGTCATGTGTGAGGTTGTGCTGGGGAAGCCAACTAATATGACATACCTTGAAGTGCACTTTGTCGCCTGTCACCGGGAGGTGGACTTCCTTCTCAAAGACATCGCCCTTCCGGTTCAGTCTAATCGTCTTGCCCCAGTCATCAAACGTGCCTGTGACGAACACTTCATCGGCATTGTAAGGCCTGGAACCAAAAGCAAGGGCTAGGGTCAGCGAGCCATGGTGGGTGGATGGCTGGGTCAAGGCAAGTTAATTAGCCTCGAGCAACTTACCATCGAAACGTGTAGGTTCCCATTCTCTAGAGGAGCTCTGGTATGGGCTGATGCAACTGACGAAGGGATTTCCGGGCGACCAAGCTAGGTGTAAGACAGGGAAGAATAGGACTGATAAAGCGCGGAGGGGCTGGGATTTGGGAACTTGCGGTGCAGGCAGGCAGCCCTGGGCCAAAGCGGGGTGGCGGTCGCGCAAGTCGTTACTCGGAGGATTTAGACACTGACAACTCCTCAATTGCTGATAAGGGCAGAAGCTAATGCAGTTTCTAGTTGATCCTGGAGTTTTTTTGCGTGCTCCTCGCGCTATGCAAAGTAGCGGTGGGATACACTTTTAAGGTTAGGCTCTACCGGCTCAGTCTAGATGCCGGATCTAGACACCAAGGGTAGCATCCAGATATTGCGGCGTCCACGATGACCTGGCTAGCACCAAGTCACTAATGTCAGCGCAACTAGGACATATCCTTGTGCTGACACCGCCAGCTTGAAGTTCTTGTCCAGGTGGCTTCTGTCGGTTACTCAAGTTGAGCACATCATTCGGCCCCGGCCCGATGTGCTTTTTGCAGGAGTTCGCCGGAGATCCTTTTTCCCTGCAGCTGCCCGCAACTTCAACTTCCTTCTAGAGAGTCAGCTACTCCGTCAGTTCTAATGCTTCTAGAGTCTACTGATCCATGGCTCAAACCTTCCAGGGTCTCGTGATGGCGTCGCGCAGTTGCACTGTGAAGTGGGTGCTTTTTACATCATGGATCATGAAGAATGGAAGACGTCAGCGATGATCTCAACGCAGTATAAGCACAGAGGAGTAAGACAGTTTTCTCCTGGTTCTGTTCCAGAGCAGCTCTGTGCTAGTTGAGTCCGTAAGATTGATAGTGTTGGGTCTTGTGGCGCACTCTCGCTTATGGATCAAGACAGTCTGACAGCATCGTGTGCTTCTAGAAGACATCTGGAAGGCGTTTAGATTACATGGAAGCTTCCACACATCGCCCCCATAGCTTGAGCGGTTCATTTGATTGGGATCCTTCAAGCCCCATTGGACTAGATAGGGGGCTTGTAGTCACTTGATGCACTGCATCTTCGCCCATTTCTTAACTATTGATCTTCTTGATTAGCTATTGAGCACTAGTGACCTGCGAGCAGCCGAGCACTGAGCGGGGAGAGCACCAGTGACGTTGATCTGCATCTGCAACCTCGGAGAAAGAGATCATCAAGGGCATATATCACAACAGAGTATGGGCCAAGGCTAAGTCAAAGTCTTTATTCATTGACGCCCGGCGAAGAATTAGTTTATCCGGCTCCAACCAGAAAAACAGTTTGCAAATCTAATAGAATAGGGGCTCATCCACGGCCGGAGCTCGTGTGCTGGCGATAGCTGCAGAAAGCTTCCACCCCGCCTTTTCGGCTTCCCCCCTCCCCGTCCCGTCTGCGTTGATACTACTTATTCTTAGCATTATTCCCTTTTATTTCCCATCCTAACATCTATCTGTCTTTGCCCGACGTCTTTCCTTCCGCTGTTTGACTTTCCTCCTGTTTCATTCCTTTGGCTAGAACCGCGCCCATCTCACGCGCCCAAGACAGTTTTGAACCTAGTTTTATCTGCTGCACTGAGAGAAGACAGCAGCTTTAAGCATATAAGAGAACGGACCTGGCCATCGGTGCCCCTCCAAGTTGTCAGTAGACTCAGTACCGACTACTGCATCCATACTCACGTTGCCCCTCACTGACGCCCAAAAATTTAGGCGACGCAAAAAGCAATAAGAAAAAGAAAAGAGACTAATCAGGTAAGTAAAAAGCAGTCTGGAGTTTTCTTTGATGCAGCCTTTCTTCTTCCCTTTCTTCTTTACCTGGGGTGCGAGCTGGCTTTGGGACATCATCGGCCGAGCGCCTCTGGATGGGAACGCCTCTTTGCGTCCTTTGGGCCTGAGCTCCATTCAAGAGCTTCAAACTCTGGTCTGATTTGTCTCAAGACACTCCAATTCGCCTTCAGCTCGTCCGATACCCACCCAGCACTGCCAAAGTCAAGTTGTCCCAGTCTTCCTCCCAAAGCTTTGTCAACTCTGTCGGTTTCTCTACCCGCCGCCCCTCCTCGCTCCCACTTTCTACGCCGATCCCTTCGATCCTGTTGCTTTCGTGCATACATATCCATAATCCCTCCTCCTTTCTCCCGCATGCCTACTCAGTCAGCTTCGCTTGCCTCATCATCTCGTGACCTGCTTTTTCGATCATTCCACTCGCTGTAAATCTATGCAGCTCACCTCTAACATCAATCAGTTTCTTTGTCTTTGTTTCGCCGCTCCCATTACAGTGTCGCAACTCCCTAGCTCCCGCTTCCACCTGACCTAAGAACCCAATCGGCAACATGGCGAATATCTCATCTTCGGGCAACAATCCTTTCCTAAAGGTGTCAACGAAGGAGGACAAACCCTCGTCGTTTCACAAAATCGCAGAAGACGATGAGTATGAGGTGACGTCACCAACCGACGCAACCTTCCGAACCTCGAAGAACGCCGCGAACTCGTCCGGTGGGAATAACCCGCTTGAGAGTGGTCGAGCTGGAGAATCGGGTGAAGGAATACGGTTTGGTAGGGATCCCTTCGGTGGTTTCCCAGGTGGTGGACAGGAAGGCCAGGATGAGTCCGCTACGGACCCCCATAGCTTCCGCCCAACGGGTGGCCACGATCATGGTTTGCCCAACAACTACGCCCTGGGCCGTCGGACGTCTGTGTCTGCCGAATCTCTGAACCCTACATCTGCGGGTTCTGACAGTTGGACACCGCCGAACCACCCCAAGTCGGAGGAACAGCTCGGCCGCTTGAAGACTGCCGTTAGTAACAACTTTCTCTTTTCCCACTTGGACGACGAGCAGTCTAGGACAGTGCTGGATGCATTAGTTGAGAAACCTATCCCAGCAAAGGATATCAAAGTGATTTCTCAAGGAGACGCTGGCGATTTTTTCTATATCGTTGAACAGGGTCATTTTGATGTCTATATCAACCCCTCTGGCTCCGTACAACCGGGCCCAGACGGGGCTGGCAATAAAATCAGCACGATCGGACCCGGTGGCTCCTTTGGGGAGCTTGCTTTGATGTACAACGCACCCCGAGCGGCAACAATTGTGTCGACAGACTCGAAGAGCACTCTATGGGCCCTAGACCGTGTCACTTTCCGACGCATCCTCATGGACTCCGCATTCCAGCGGCGACGCATGTACGAGGCCTTCTTGGAAGAAGTCCCGCTTCTGTCCAGCCTCAAGCCCTATGAGCGTGCAAAGATCGCCGATGCCCTGGACACAATCAAAGTGCCGGCCGGTCAGAACATCATTACCGAGGGTGACCCAGGCGATGCTTTCTACCTGCTGGAATCCGGCGAGGCCGAGGCTTTGATGGACGGTGTGGACGAGCCCGTGAAGTCCTACGAAAGAGGAGACTACTTCGGCGAATTAGCCCTGCTAGACGATAAGCCTCGAGCAGCCAGTGTTCGCGCCAGAACCGAGGTCAAGGTCGCGAAGCTTGGCCGGGACGGATTCAAGCGCTTATTGGGCCCAGTTGAAAAGATTATGCGGAGGACAGAATATTCATCTAGGCCCTCTACAGCGACATAAGGGTTTGAAGTCGATCGGATATTTTTGTTTAAAACAAATGTCAGTTGGTTTCACCGCGTTCTTCTTGCGCTGTTGTTATATTGAAAGGTTTTGCAAGTGAGGGAGTGTGTTTTCGATTGCGAAGAGTTAGAAAACTTCCAAGAACCCGGCGAGTCATTGGTTTGTCATTGTCTCCAGATTTGGAGCGTTATCCGCTCCATATCGTTTATGCAGATATTTCCTCTCTTGTTGGCGCTTTCTGTTTCCAACAAATCTCCTCCAGTGGTTAAGAGATACTCGGCATCGCGTGCATGACTTAGATGTCTGTAGGATCGCCGCAATTTTTGGGCGCCGCCACCACCTGACTCCTGGCTGGAGTGGATCATGCGCATTCATAGATGTTTTCACTTACTAGTTACTCTATTGGCCTTAGTGTAGACATTGTAACAATGCACATTCCAGCGCTTTTTCCAAGTCAAACAAATGACCGCTCTGAGTAGTAGTACGTAGTAGGTTCATCGCGCAACCACTAAGTCACTTCTCAACACCCATTTTTCCCCATCCGTAACTTCTTTTCCCTCGTGCAGAAGGCATTGGTCCCCGTGCCGATGCAACAGAGCCATTCCCAACTCCGGAGCCACTGAGATTGGTTCTGGGTTAGGATTCGACCGTGTCCGCTCGGGATAGAAGACTGTTTCGCCGCCGATGCAGGTGGATAGGTAGATAAGGAGTGTCCATGTGGTGCGTGCTGGCTTGGGGGATGTTGAGGGCGATAGGAACGAGAGAGTGTTGGAGTCGTCGTCTACGAGGCTATGTTAGGTCTTGTTCTCTTGAGCTAGGTACAAATTACACGTTCCTTTCTCTCTCCAACGCTTAATGGTACTAAGTAGGGTACGTAAGTAGGGATTAGGAGGACACAACTCACAGTGCTGCGCAAAAAACTGTCCCGGTGAATACCGATAAACACGAATATTCGCATTCAGCCCTAGCGGTTCTCCGCCCCAGATCTCCTTCATTGTCCTCGCACCAGCCCTCAGAGCATCTTGCTCGTCTTCCTCATCAGCAGGAGTAGGGTTAGTAACAAGCTCCCTTAGCGCCGTCCCCCGCCAGAGAATCTCCGCAAATGCCGCATCCTGGATCTGAAATCTATCGTTGACGCGGACGGCGTCGCCCTTTTTGGGCTTACCCGGAGTTGTGATGAGCGGAAGCGAGGCGAGGAAGGAAGCATACGTCTTGCAGAGCGGAGCAGGGAGGAAGTTGCGAATGAGGTAGATCTGGTTGGGGAGGAGGGGGTCGAGGTAAAGATCGGAGGAGGGGACTAAAGGTCGGAGAGGGGGCC
>RHLP01000144.1:0-80224 GCA_003719405.1 Aspergillus incahuasiensis | reverse complement strand
TAAGTAAATCCTATTAAAATAGAGACTTAGTAATCTATATAGTTTAGCTAATTAATAAATAAATTATTTCTACTACTTGGTTTGTTATTAGTTTATTATTTATACAGATGACAACTTAATGGTAGTCAATGTCTGAATACACCTCTCATATCCATTGACCTCCGGTGGGTAAAAGTACCGACTCGGAGCTTCTTTCCGCCATACTGAACGGGGAAGAACAGCTCGATAATTGGCAGTCATCACTTTCATCGCTACAAATGTCTGTCTACGCGGAACCAATAGATCTCCGAGATCTCGATGATATGGATCCGGACGACAAGATTTCTCATCGGTTCACCATGGTGCTCTCCGTGCGCTATCATAATCTACAGATTTTGCTCCATCGGCCGATGTTGGAGAAGCTTTTGGACACCTGTGGACGTGCTAGCTCGAAGAATCACGGTGCTAGCCGACGAATGGCTCACCACTTTGGCATTAGCAGCATCGAGAAGTGTGTCAGTTCTGCAACGGCTGTGATATCCATCGTGCGGACTGTGGTGCTCTCGGAGGGCTGGCGGCGCGATCTTCTCGGTGCCTGGAATTATTCACTTTTTTACAGTATGTGATGCACACTAAATTACCCTTCAGATAGCTTCATTTTGTGCATTTTACGGGTTTTTGACATCCTTGAGCTGACTCTTGAAGCATTTAATGCCGGCTTGACTATCTTTGCGGCCATGCTTGTTGCCCGCAACGACTGTGAAAATAATCCAGACCGTATTCCCCTATGGAAATTTGTCGAAAGTACTTTGCCATACTTCAGTTTGGCAATTGAGGCCTTGCAAAACCTCGACCGTGGGAACCGCGTTGTGGCGCGTTGTGTTAGCTATCTTTCACAACTCCCTATAATCCATGTTAGCTCGTGTGAGTTCATCTGACTTTACCTGAATAACTGCCTAGGTAGTCTAGCATTTCGTTGCATATTCTGACCTCTCATTTAATCAGCACCGCTAGGAAAGACAGCCTTTGACTTCAATCAGCAGGATAACTGGATGCATTCTTCGCATATCTCAAACGCCCTTTCGGGAACATTGACTCAGGACCCCTTGCCTGTCGGATTCACTGGTTCATCCATAGTCCCGAGACAAGGTGCTATGGGGATGGATCTAGATGAGTTTATGCTTGACAAAGATTTCGATTTTTTCAAACGAAATTTTGATAAGTATGGTATGTAATCGTCATCGTCGTAGAAATGAATGCTTGTTGCGGCGGTGAGGTAAATGTACAGTGAATATTGAAAGGTCTATGGATGGAAAATATGTACGATACTAGGCCTACTAGGTACATCATATTACCTATAAATCAGGCATACATAGTTTATAGGATTATCAATAGATGTGTTCTCTGGTATCGACGGTCTCTGACGACATTCAAATGCTGTATTGCCAGTGTGCGCTCATCTCCCATCCAAGCCGTCTAAGTATCTCTTTGTGCTTTGTTGACGATCTCATAAAGTTTCTCTTCTAGATCCAACGTAATCTGTCTGAGGGATGGATCATCCACGGGCATTACTTGAGTAAAGAGCGTTGCCGCCACTCCACTCTCACGATCGACGAACCACGCCAAATTAGGCAAGCCATCCCAGTTCACCGTGTTTTTCCTCCTTCTCCCGTCAACGTCCTTGGAATTGACAAGTCCACACAAGCAATGTTGGATTTCCATAACGTCCCGCCATTCTTCGGGTGATTGTGTGTAGAGCCATGACTTGCCCCCTTCCGGGCCTTCTCCCACAACGAACTCTCGCAGAGCTGCCAAAGATCCGATGCCCAGCTGGGGTCTGAATAGTTCGTCGACAGAAGCTTCGCTCAACAACGGTCCTCCTCCTGCAAGCAATGCAGCCAGAAGCTTGCTGTAATCGTTGGCGGTGGAGAACAAACCAGCTCCCCCGAGGGCGTCACGGCACTCGAATTTCCAGGGCGATGGGCCGCGTTTGAGGTTTCGAGGATCTCCATCCTCAGTACGAAAGGCCAATTCTTGGATATCGTCTTCGACGAGACCTCTTTTTGCCGGGAAGAATGTTGTGTTTTCCGCGCCAAGTGGTTGCCAGATGTATTTCTGCTGGTATTCCTCGTAGTTGAGACCCGTAAGCTTCTTAATCACTTGTCCCGCCCACTCTAGTCCTGGGCCATATGCCCAAGACGCACCAGGCTGAAATACCAGCGGATGATATTGCCCTTCAATAGTTCCGGAGAACATGTTCACTTATCGGCCAATCCACTTTGAGTATTTAACAAGGAGGGGGTGTCGCAAATCATAGCAAAATCCCGAAGAGTGCGTCAAAAGCTGACTATCATCTCAGACAATCAGCACTATATCCTTTATCTTGGACGTTTTGATATCAAGTTGGGCTTACCGCAAGGTTATCGGTCCTTTGGCGTGCTCCAGTACTGGGGGCCCATCATCACCTTCGAATCCCGTAATGACTTGCAACTCCTTTAGCTGAGGGAGGACCTCGCGTACATCGTCATCCAGTCCGATCAATCCCTTTTCGACGAGTTGCATAGTAGCCACAGATGTTGTGAGCTTTGTCTGACTAGCGATCCACGTCACCGTGTCCGGTGTCAGGGCTGGTGCATTTTGGGGGTCGACCTTCTGGTGGCCAGCTGAGTGCCGGTATATGACATTGCCTGGTCGGACAGTTGTTAGTTATGACAAATTCATTCAAATGTCATCTCACGCTAGAAGGGCGTAGTGGTAAAGGAGAATACTTGAACTGCGGAAAGACTCTGCAACATGGCAAGGGAATATAATGTACCTTTGTTGTCAACAGCTACGAACGTCGCGCCGTGGATACTGCCCGAGCTCGCTGCTGTATACTTCTCTAGGATGACATCGAGCTGTGACATCTTCAGTCGGTTTTCACTAAACACCCGGAACGAATTTTCCAAGGACAGAAAAAATGAAGAACAAAGGACAAAGGAGAAAGAGTTGAATATGGCGAATCTAGAGTGTAATCACTCTTTTTGCAATAATTATTATACTTCAAGGAACCTATGTTCCCTGATGTAGTGCTTGCTCATTGGCGCGGATCAAAATCAGGTACCCCAGAAGCAAATGGACATCTGTACTATCATGGATGTAACACATGCCCCCCTAAAGTCAGAGCTGAGCGGGGCTAGGTGATCTTCATCGCATCCCGAGACAAGCTGCCGCGGAGGCTTTCCCCGCCATCACAAACCCTACTAACAGGCATTGCACATATGACGCGTTGATTGTTGATTGGTTGAATGACCCCCACTTTGTTTGCCATTCCAAACATCTAAGGTTGAACCAACGCGTTGCCATAGTGGGCCCTGGCGGGGATAGCGGAATATATACGCGCCAGTATCACCGTCTTGTACCTGCCTCAGCATGAGCAGCCTCGTTTACCTTTGATTGAGGTCTATGGAAATGGAAAGAGTCTCTCGTACACAAGTTCTCCCACTTTGACTGCCAGCCAGCGGGGATAGCTTCCGGTGAAACCCATGGCACCTTGTAGACTACAACGACTGGTCCTCATGACCAACCTCTATCTCCGCGACCCCCATCCCCCACAGTCACAGTCAGGTGGGCCCAGGTAAACGATGGTAGGAAGTCTGTTGGACCTCCAAGGCTCGAGCTGGTCTGTTGGATAACCTACTCAAGCCTCTAGAGTTGTCGCATATCCCATGGGCTGGTGGAGCAAAGACTACGAGAACTTCCGTGCAAACATTCGTACTATCTCAATCGACTGAAATCAATATGGCTCCTGGGATCATTGTTGAAAACGGTCTTCATAGCCCTAGTGGCAATGTTGCCGCTGCGTCACTCTCGGCCTATGAATATTCACACCACCATCTGCGAAAGCCTCGTCCCATCCGAATTGCCGTGGTTGGATGTGGTATTTCGGGCATTGCAATTGTGAAAATGTTCAAGGACCGATTTGCCGGTCAGCCAGCCGAACTTGTTATTTACGAAAAGAACACGTCTGTTGGAGGAACATGGTTTGAGAACCGCTATCCAGGGTATTTCCTCGCGCCTCCTAGTATTGCTCCTGCCCAACTCGTTCAATTTGACTAATTCGGATGTCAGTTGCTCTTGTGATGTGCCCTCTCACATCTATACCTTTTCTTGGGAGGGTAACCCGTACTTTTCTCGAGTGTATGTGGGTGCAAAAGAGCTATACGATCACTTCAGTGGGCGAGCTGAAGTATACGGTGTGCCTGATTATGTCCGCCTCCAGCATCAGGTCACCGAAGTTCGTTGGAACGAAGCCGCGGGGCAGTATGAACTGACTATCAATGATCTGTCTACTGGAACTACCATTACCGACAAGGCCGAGGTTGTTATCAATGCCTCTGGCATCTTGAAGTGAGTTCAAGAGTGATTGCCTTGAATCAACACTTGGGCGATCGATCATCTGGCTAACATATTACTAGCTCCTGGAAATGGCCTGATCTCCCCGGCATCGACACCTTCAAAGGCGTCCTCCTCCATTCTGCAAACTACGACACCACTGCCAGGCTTGACGGCAAGGTTGTTGGCGTGATTGGTACCGGGTCATCCGGTATCCAGATCGTTCCACAGGTTCAGCCAGGTAAGCATGATCTTTGCGGGATGGACGTTGTGTCTAGTGGACTAATTTGCAACCACAGTTGCAAAGCACATGCACACCTTCCACCGCTCTGCGACATACATCACTCCAGAGCTCGGTCTTGAAGTTGCACCCGATGGGCGAGATACCACTTATTCGAAAGAGCAGCAGGAAAGGTGGGCCGCGCACCCGGAAGAATTTCTCCAGGTCCGGAAAAAGACCACCCATGTGTTGAACACCGGGTTTGAAGTCATCCGGAAAAACTCCAAGGAGCAGAGAGAGACGATGCAAGCCTTTAGGGAGCTCATGGAACAGCGCTTGAGTAAGAAGAAGGAACTCATTCCGAAGCTTGTCCCCAACTTCGCACTGGGATGTCGCCGGTAAGTGCAGAGTCTACACCGGGTGTATAGATATGACGGAAAGACAATGTTTAACGATGACCAACAGATTCACTCCGGGAGTTGGGTACCTCGAGGCTCTGTGCGAAGACAACGCAACTGTGCACACCGAGGAAATCGCCGAAGTTGTCTCCAACGGTGTAGTCATGGGAGACGGTACTCTGGTTGAACTAGATGTTCTCATCTGTGCCACCGGGTTCAACACTTCCTTCCTGCCTCCTTTCCGACTTATTGGAGAGGACGGTGCCGTACTCAATGAGGTTTGGAAGAGTGGGCCTCGAGGCTACCTTGGAGTTGTTGCCCCCAAGTTCCCCAATTATTTCAGTGAGTTGATGCTCAGAATGTGCTCGAATGACAATGACTGGATAGCTAACCCCTCTTGGTAAAGTGACAACCGGACCTAGCGCACCCGCAGCCCACGGGACGTTTATCCCCTGCATTGAGACATATGTCAAGTACGCCTTCGATGCAGTGGAAAGAATCATGACCGAGGATATCAAGTCTATCTCCGTGAAGCAAGAAGCTGTAGATGACTTTCAGGAGCACAAGGATAACATCGTCAAAGACCTGGTTTGGACCTCGGGTTGCAGATCATGGTAAGTTTGTTCAGGCTCCTTTCTCACGAATGCTCGATATCTAAATATTCATAATACAGGTACAAGAATGGAACAGTTGATGGCAAGGTGTGGGGGCCTTGGCCAGGATCCGGACCTCACTTCCTTGAATCCCTTGCCCAGCCACGTTGGGAAGACTTTAACTTCAAGTACCGTTCAGGGAATCGATTTCAATACTTGGGCAATGGGCAGACATTGCGAGAGCTTACAGGTGGTGATCTTTCCTGGTTCGTGACGGGTTCTCAGCCGTGGGAAAACACGACGGCTGGCAAGGCTGCTCTGGCTGGTGGAAAGCCCTGAAGTTATCGAAATTGAATTCACAAGTAACTTTAGTTTTTAAATGTTTATTGTTTTTTCAAGTCGGGAAATATCTGAAGAATTCGAAGATTTGCACAACCTTTTCCAGCTCAACGTCAGCACCTGCAAGGTTGTACAGGCCGAGTAGGATCGTAAAATTCTAGCATTATTTGCTAGATCTTATCTTTTCCATCCAGTAGATGTAGGATCGGGTCCGAAATATGACTATGGCCACTATTTCGATCTTCATTATCTTTGAATGATCCTTGGTACTTTAGTTTGATATCGTTGCCTTTGCCTTATCGTTTGGACAAGTGTAGCCGCAAACTCGGCCGTGGAATCAGGACTGGTCCAGTTTTCCATTATATCGGTTACCTTTCCGAGCAGCTCATTTATATCTGTAACTAACTCCATTAGGAGATTGCTCGTGGATGCAACGGTCAGTATGAGGGAGAATGCAAGGACGCTAAAAGAAACGGGTTAACTTCCAGGATACAAAACCGGTGGCTCCAGTGTGTAGAAGAAAAAGACGACCTACCCATACGTGGTCATCCAATTGTAATGTGTGTGATTCATGCGGAAATGATGTGCCGTGTTGATACAGTTCCGACAACTTTGAATGCACGTCGCGGAGCTACTGATGATGAAAGCCGGCAGGACTTCCTTTCTCTCGAAAGAACTTGCATATAAAAGGCACGGGCGGTGAATAATATGCTGGGCGGACCAATAGCGAAGGCGCAACCAGCAGTCGTAAATGTCAACGGGGACCTCATCATTGAAGTCTGGCCGTATCTCTTCTGGTAAGGACATATACCATGTATCTAGCTGCCGAGAAAGCTCTGCGCAAATCGAAGTGAGCGCTTCGAGCGTTAGATTGGAGTGCAGCCAAGGAGAGCCTGCGAATCCGGAGGGAGCTTGGGGCGATGCGGGCTGTATGGTAGTCCTGGTATTAGAATAAAGACTGCTATGTATTCTGTTGAAAAGCCTTCGGACTGAACAAAGCGCAAGGAATAGCAGGCAATGGCGCTGTGTCGGATTCTCAAAGCGAGGGAATGCCATCCTATCCACAACAATTTCGATACCACTACGCGGTAAATGAAATTCCGCAAGGCAGTCACTATCCCATGGCGTTGATATGTTAGCTGTATGCATAATTAAAGAAGTGTGAGACCTTACGACTCAAGAATATAACAAGCCCAGACCAAGCGATCAATGTAGGCAAGTTGTTCTGGGTTCAATGTTTGATCTGGCGCTGAAGGGCTAAACGGTACATGTATGTTAGTTGCAATCAATGATTGTCAATAACAATTCGAACAAAGTGCACAAACCTGTTTTTAATGAGTTGCAGACTTGATGATGCAAGAGTCACAAGTTTCCATCCTTGCAACGGTCGGCGCATGTGGAAAAGATACACACCACCATACATAAGTGCCGACGGCAAAATGAAACCAGTTTGAACAGATGCAGCCCACTCAACAATGGCGATTCGGTAAGCAGCTGAGAAGTACTCAATTCC
This sequence comes from Aspergillus incahuasiensis, assembly GCA_003719405.1. Lineage (NCBI taxonomy): Eukaryota > Fungi > Ascomycota > Eurotiomycetes > Eurotiales > Aspergillaceae > Aspergillus > Aspergillus incahuasiensis. Next base: position 72,808 of record RHLP01000144.1, on the reverse strand, counting down.
ATTTAAGTCATCTCGTCCTTCGGTATCTCCCGTTGAGGATAAGTACGTTGCAAATTTCCCCAGGGCCAGTACTGTCAGACACAAGGCCGTCTCAGCATCACAACCAAATCCATGCTCGACAGTCTTGTCATAGATTGGTTGGAATATCTCAGGGGTCAGTACGGGTAACGCTGGGTAGATATATGAAAAGAATGACTCGATCCAAGACTGATGAGACGCCTGGTGGTGATCCAGAAGTGATAACTCATGCTCGAAGCTCTGACTTGGGGGTCTCTGAAGGTTAAGAGCTCGACGTGACTCAATCTCAAACATAAAATCCTCCGGATATTCTCCTAGTATTTTTCTTAGTGGGGGCAGGGAGAACAAGCTTCCAGTGGTGGTATGATGACCAACAGGTATGGTCAAAGGAACGTCATCTAATTCGGCTTGATCTCCCATTCTGCAGCTTCCAGCTGACATTTCATCACTTGCCTGATTCATCCGGAACTGAGTTGATAAGGCATCATTGACAACCCCAGAATCTGAATAAGGGGATATCGTCGCTGGGGATGCCGAAGTAGTACCGTGGGGGGCAGATGGGTAGTTGAGCTGGGTATTGTGGGTCTTAGACTGCCTCGTCAAAGCGTCAATTGCTTCGGATTGCTTCATTACAATCCCGGCTAGCTCATCAAGGCGGCGCATGAGCTCATTATCAGGTCTTTAATGAAAGACTTAGTCAGTGTATATTCCTCAACAACTGTCTCGAGAACAAGGTAAGTCCAAATACCTTTCCGTTGGCACTTCGGGATATTCACATTGGACCCCCGTATCGCGACACAAGCCGCAGGTAGGTGTCTGCCCATCGCATCGTCGCTTCCTACGCAAGCAGAAATTGTTAGTCATATCGCACGCGCAAGTTGAACATTGTAGTGCGCATGTACCTATGCCGGCAGTAGTTGCACGCCACGGGGGCGCGCTTTCTTCGAAAGCTCATTATCTATAGATATTGATCCACTGGGGTCATTTCAGAGGTCTATCCACAGATAGAGAACAGTGCTTGTGGGTGCTTTCACTAGTAACTAGGCATGCGTGTGCAGGGAATGGAGGGGAAAGGCGGGGATAGCCCGCCGCCAAGCTGACTAATGTCACGTGTAAGGGGCTGCTTACATAGAGCTGCCAAACATTCAAACATTTGCGCATGTCCGCCAATCAAAAGGCCTAGCTCCAAAAGAGCGAGAGACGAGGGGAGAGCGGAGGGATAATTACAGGATATCTCATCCAAGCACATGTGCATCACATAAGTAGTACTATGCTGGGCTTCTAAAAGTCGCGGTCGGAACCCTTGAAACATCTGTCTGCCAGTGATGTTCAAGTACACCATGCAAGATCTGCTATTTTTGGCGTTTCTTCAAATCAAGATTTAATTTCATACAAAAGGTTTGGTTTTGAGATACGGATGACTTCTAGACAGCCTGACGAGAGTGACCACTTGAAGGTGCAAGGACAAAACCATGATAGTTATGTAGTCCTCAAACAAGCACCTTCCTTGCTCCACACTTTCCACGACACTTGCCTCACTTGTGGACAGCCTACATGATCATACTCAGTCTCCTTCATCTTCAATGCCGATCAGCAGCTTGTTCAAGCTCCATGGTCATGACTTCACCGTCATGATCGTCCTTTTGAGAGGTATGTCCCCCCTCCTCATTGCTTCTCGATCCCTCGTCGCCATTGATTGGCCGGTTGCCATCAAAGATGAAGGCAATCTCTTCAATAGTAAGTTTCTTGGTCTCGGGGAAAAAGAAATAAATGATAACAAGCACAACAGCGATCACGACGATATAAACACCATAACTACCAACACAGGTTAGCATCTTGGGAACAAGCATTGGTAATAAATAGAACATTTGAACCACATGTGCAGTCAATAGACCAGTAGGTATGGGAGAACAACTTACTACTTCCATCCAAGTGAATCAAGGGCAATAGGGTTCATCCATGTATTCAAAGACATGCCTAGGGTCTGCAAAAAGACAAAAATTGCTTGGCCCTTGGTTCTCATCGTATACGTAAGGATTTCGATTGGGTACCTAAGCAAAGCATGAGTCAGAAATCAACTTCAAAATCACCGGTGGGAATATGGCTATTTCACTCACGAATATGACAACGGTGTCCATGCCAAGTCGTATGATCCAAGGAATAGAAACAAGAATGGAATGTTTGCTCGCCCAATAGCCGCGTCGCCAGTTTTGGCGAAGGTAGCAGATAGAGCCATGATTATCGAAAAGCACACCAGCATGCCTGTCGTAGATACAAGCCAGAGAGGGCGGCGCCCAGCTTTGTCGACGGCCATTGATGCACAAGCAGAAATAAGCACTTCGTGGTCATCACAGGTTAGCTACTACTCAACGTAAAAGTGACGGTGCCTGGTTGGACTGTTTTGTACTCACAATTCCAAACTTGTAGTCCAATCAGAATATCCAATTGATTATTTGTCGATGTAACCCCCAGCGAATTCAATATAGGACTCAGGTAGTAGGAAATAATACCGTTCCCAACCCAATTAGTTCCCCATGAGACGATGACAATAATAAGCAGGCGCTGGCGATTACCAGATCCCTTCAGGTAGTCTACATATCTTGTCTGGGCGTTCAGCTCTTCGACGTAAAGAGCTTCTCGAATTTCACGATGCTCGTGAAGGACCGACCAATGGGTCATTCTCAACGCCATTGGCATGATACTTTGCAAGCACCCGTAGCGCTTCTGTAGATTGACCGTTCTTCTCAAGCCACTATAACCGAGACCATCGCGTCAGAAATGATGAGAATAATAGAAAAGGTAGATACGAGAAATGACATGGTTGAGGAATTCCAGTTGACTTACCCTTGGAGATTCAGGCGCAGTAATAGTGAGAGCAATTGCTAGTATGGGCCCGACGATCTGAAGAAGGCAGGGAATTCGCCATGCTTTCTCCCCTTGGAGATTAAGGCAGCCACGGCAAACAGCAGCAGAAATAGTGGAAGCGAAGTAGTATATAGTCATGTCTATCGTTATCGTTCTCTCTGTCAGTTTTTGAAGCTAGCAGCTAGCAGGTGCCATAGGATATGTGCTTACAAAGTGCGCTAATGCGGCCACGGTACCGAGGATGGGCAATCTCCTGTAGCAAGGCCGGGGCAACTACAAGCGTGCCTTGGACCCCGATTCCCATCAAAGCTCGACCTCCAATAAACATGCCAGTATTTTGAGCAAGTCCAATCACAAGAGCGCCAATGGCCTATTGGAAAGTTGAAGTGGTCAGTTCCGACGAATTGAATTATCGATAGAGGAGGTACCCGGAGACTATGATATACTCACAGCAATGGAAGATCCTATCCAGACGGTGATAAGTTTTCCAAACTTATGGCCATATAGTCGGCTAGGAAGCAAACGATGAGGCCTGGTAAGAAGCCAGCTGAGTTCATCAAACCAAGGGTGTTGCTCGAGGGATGATCAAAGTATTCTTGCCACGCGTCGATGCTCTGTAATCCGTTCATCAAGCTGCCATCATCTTGGAGGTCTTAGTACACGTCTTGAGGTCCATAACCAAATATTTAGATAGTTGTGTGAGACTCACAGCCATTGAAGAAAAGAGTCGTGCAAAGTCCAATACAATGTAAGATATTCCATCGGAGTGCTGTGGAAGTCAATATCCCGTCAGTATATTCGCAGGATTGAAAGAACTTTCTGACTCGAGCGAAACAGTTTCTCGGAATGTGACTCAAATCCAAACTTACCTGGATCGAGCCACCAAGAAGATTTGGTGTTGTTTGGCAAAGAGGCATAATTCACCGTGCTGGGACCAGCAGGCATCGCACCAACAGCACCACCCATTTTTATATTCTGCTTTTGGGGTTTGAGATGAATATCGAGATAGAAAAAAGCACATAATCCCGTAATATGGAATTCCGGGGTATTGGGCTTAAAAGGGCTTTTGTGTAACGTCCTTTTACTCGACCCTAACTCCCCGGAACGCCTCTCCAGGATTTACCCCAGGAGTCTACATTGGGGCTCGGAAACCTTGATTCTGCCAAGAGTTGGGGTCGATTGACGGACAACCGTGTCCTTGAACTAGTAATTGGCAATATTTGGCGAGCCGGGGACGAACGGTGGTGCTCTGGTACCGGTCGGAACGCCACACAGGCAACGTATTCTCCACAAAAGCACAACCATGGTAACATGGGCCATCCAGACTCGTTCGATCTCTGATTTGGCCCTTCTGGATGTCTCCTATAGTCAGCCCAAGAAAAGAAGAAGAAGAAGAAGAAAAGCCTTGCTCTTGGCTGGAGTACCTCATCTCAATATCTTCGATTTTTCCGTTTTTGCTGAGAAGAAGTCGGGGGAAGGACCCATCAAGGCCGACTTGCCCATGTGACTACATCCAAAGAGCTGCTGTCCAACTCGCCGTTTCCGTTTCCGTTTCCTCTGCTCGGTTCTCGTATACCCTACCCTTGCCAAGTTGGGGTGCATAAGCGCTAGAGCCAATCTAATACTGATACGAGAGTCAAGACTAGCGACGGGGATGGCGGGGATGGCGGGATGCTGACTCGTGATAGACGACCAGGATTTACCCGGCAATGGATCTGGTCCACCTTACTTGCCACCGGTGGGCTAGCTTCATGGGGACTCCCTCGCTTCCCCGTCTTGTTCTGTTTCTCTGCTTCTCGGTACTATCCAGGCCGCAACGAAATTCACAATGTTCTCGTCACCTATTCAAGCATCTGAACACAACCTGAACTCCAACTAGTGCACCTGAGAAAGCTGGCGATTCTCTTCGATCCCACTGCGTTCAACCTTCAAGTTGTTACAAGCGTGTTTCCACAAATAGTACTCAGAGATGACCGCCCAGCCCAAGAATCCGAGAACTCTCTCTGTGTTCTCACTGGAGGGGAAAAATTGTTTAGGTAAAAACTTCACGTTCGGCATTCATGGCGCGCTGCGTACGTATAACTAATCTTACTCAGTTACTGGGTAGGTCGAACACATGCATTTACTATCTAGCCACTGCTCAAGCAAAACAGCAATCTAAGTTGATTTCTAGAGGAGCAGGAGGCTTGGGCAGAGAATGCCTTATTGCATTTGCGTCTTCGGGTGCCAACTGGTGAGATAAAAGAACCTACGAGCTGTTCAAAGACTCTGAAGAGAGCTGAATGATCTGCCAGTGCTTGCGTTGATCTTAACCTGGATGCTTGTCAATCAGCCATAAATCATGTTTCGGCCGAAGTTCTCCGGGAGACAGGTGTTGAGCCGGGGCAAATGCGCGCTTATAGTTGCAATGCAGTCAATGAAGCAGATGTCGAAGCAACAGTCACGCAAATCGCCAAAGACTTTGGTCAAATTGATGTCCTGGTAACTTGTGCTGGGATTTGCATCAACAGCGGAGCCGAAGATACTGGCCTCGCAACTTGGCGAAAGGTGATCGAGGTCAACCTAGATGGCACTTACCTCTTTGCCAGCAAGGTAGGAAAGCATATGTTGGAACAGAATGTGAAAGGCTCTATGATATTGGTTTCCAGTGCCGGCGCAACGCACCCTCCAAGGCCCCAGTTTCAGGCTTCGTACAATGCATCGAAGTCCGGGGTGAATGCTCTAGCGGTTTCTTTGGCTACTGAGTGGGCCAGTCGGGGGATACGAGTCAATACCTTCAGTCCAGGGTTTATGACGACGCCACTCATGAAGCAAACTTCCGGCCAAGATAGCCAGGCATCACTCACTGACATCCAGAAAGAGTGGCTTACACAAATACCCATGGGTAGGTTTCTTGCACTTTTGATTGCGGCAATCCCAAAGTACTTTGCTGATAGGTCATCAGGCCGGTTTGCCAATCCTAATGAACACCGCGGGACTTTGGTATGTTGATGATTCCAAATCTTCATGGGTGATCATGGATACTCACAGTTCCGGATTAGGTTTGGATGGCTAGTGCAGCAAGCAGTTACATGACCGGCTCCGATATCGTAAGTCGCTCTCTATAAGTCGAAAATTCACCCCCAGCTAAGGAGACATAAGGTTGTTGATGGTGCTTGGACACATTGGTGAGCTGGAGTATGCATCATAGTCAACGAAGCCAATACCAGATTTTCTTATACCCACTAAATGACAAGGCTGATGAATGTGCATACATGTATGTCCAAGCACAAGAGAACCTATCAAACTAGAAGGAAGAGACGGAGGAACTTTTGAATAGACTGGTTGTCTAGTAACAGTTAATATCCCTTATAAACACAATTTGAACCATTAAAAATCTCCAACCAGTAGTGCTTTCTCAACCTTGCAGTTGGTGATCCGAACTTCTCCCCAGTTGTATGGTTGTCAACGCGAGGCTCCGGGCCAGGGCACGAAGACGTAGCATTAGCGGGGTTGTTTCTCAGTCAGTGATTGGTGGCCTTGCCTGCTGGACAAGGCTGAACATGCAGCCATGCCCATATTGATACTTGTGCAGCCTTCTCCGCGACGAGGCTGTGGCCTGGGTGACGTGGACGACTCCTCGAGGGCATCGAGGCTCGAGTCTCAACACTAAATGCTGGACAGGACGGACCCCGCTCCTCTAGATATAAAAGGGCCAGCTAGGCTGGTCTCTGTCTCTGTTCAGATAGGGATAAATACCTTCTTCATCAGCTTCAGACACCCTAGAGTACCTACCGTCCATCCGACTTACCTACAACTTACCTACCCGTACCACCGAACGTCAGTTCCTACCTACCCTGCCCTTTTTCATTCATCCATCCATCTTGTCACAAAGCTAGGAGAAGATAAGCTGACTTGTACAAAGACAACAGAATACCCTAGCAACCTTCCACAATGGCCTCGTGGTGGTTCACATGCAGCCGCCGAAGCTGCAACGTGCGCTGCGCACTCTCGAGATCGTACGTTCCGTGCCGTCTCTTTATGTCCCTCTGCCCCATTTTTCTCTTTTCCGATAAATACCGACACTCAAGCCGCAATTATACCCTATTCTGTGAATATCTTAACTAATCGATTGACTCTCGGGTTCCCGCGCAGCGCATGCCACGAATGCGGCTCCACCAGCGTCCTGTGCCCGACTCACAACGGAACGAACTACTATTCCTGCGCGAATGGCCACCTTACTCACTGAGGTAGCCTGGCGCTGGTTCCTAAGGCAAGGCTTGGATTTGGGAAGGGATTCTGTTGCAGCGGGCCCGTGTGTAAGCGGTATCATGTGGACGGGCCCTGGGTAGCAAAGGGCACACCTCATACACTCAATGGGTACAGATACGGATGGATTGGAAGAGTAGGGTAGGGTAGCTTGCAAGACCGGGACGCTCCAGGTCTCCGTTATGTTCACGAGTCATGCCAATCCATGTGTTGAAAATCATACTGCAGAATTCAGGTACCCCACGTAGCAGCATTCCATGCCTTCCATAATCTCGCAGCTACTCGAATTCCCCTTTTATGCCCATTGACCGCGTTTTGGATTTGGAGTGTTGGGCGGAGAGGGTTGAGAAGGGGGATTGGGGGTGGATGGCGATAGGCAAGGCGTGAGTGGGGGACTGGGAAGTTCAGGGCGACAAATACGATGGAGCATTGGCGCGAGGATTGGATTCCGCCAGCTTGGTGAGATGCCCCGGATTGGAGGCTCCAGCTGGATGGCGGAATGGATGTTTGGTGTTTGATATTGGATGTTGGATGGAATAGGCTGCCTTATAGGTGATCTTAGTACCTGCTATGGGGGTACGCCATAGCTCATGTAGGCGATGCAGGGCAGGGCCATTTGACCTTTCCTGTGGCGTGTGAGTTTGTACCCTATTCATGTCCCCAAACCTTTCAGTTTGGGCCTAGTCTAGTCACCATAACAATGTAAGTGTCCATCTATTTTCCTTCCGCTTGTGAGGCATTCTGATTGACTTCGTTCGCGTGAGTGTGAGTGTGAGTATGATACTTGCAGGCTTCGATGGGCTCCAGCTGTTCCGCACTCCCTCGCTGGCCAAGCAGCTTAGAAGCAAGGCGCAGCAGAAACGGCTGCGGGATACTGGCTTCGTCCGCGTAATCATGCAGCCACGAACTGTATCCATTCCTTACATACAAATCGACAAGCAACTCACGGAGCGGCGCCGAGTCCAGCGTGTTGCTGTATGCATACTCGATCACTTCCCCAACAGGGTACCACCGGCGTCCATCCTGCGTGCACAAGCGGCTTTTCTCGAGTATTGCGTCGATGGCGATATTCTGGAACGCTGTGTTTAAGAATTTATCGCCGAGGACATACGCCTTGACGAGGGCGAGGTACTCGGCGTTCGCGGGAGGCCCGGGCTCATCACATAACACAGGGAGCGTACCATAGTAAAGCCAATTGATGTACATCGAGACAATCTTTGGTTCGTCGGCCGGTAGCCGGATCGTGCGTTGTGAGGACTCCTTCCACTCGCCGGCCATGGCCTTGTCGAAAAATGGAGATGAGGCTCGCACTAGCGCTTCGTGGACGCTGAATGTTTCTTCCTCCTCCTTCTCTCCCACAACTATGTCGATTGCCCTCCCCCGAAGTCTGGGTCTGAGTTAGTATAATGGGCTAACAGCTGAGGGCTCACTCACTTGCAGGCGTCGCTATCCTCTTTCCGGACCCGAATTGCAGATGGCTTTGAAGCCATCCCCATTCGGTTGCTGATGTGGTAGGCTGGTCTGGCTTTGTGGTTTTAAAGAGGGAGATGATCGCATTAAGCCTACGGTCAAGTTCGAGTGAGGTCCGACGGGGCTTAGTGATACTAATTCACAGTGTCGGTAAAGCCTAGTGGAGACGGTCGGACTAACGGCCGTTCGGACCTCAGTATGAGCTTTAGATATTGTTGGCGCGAAGGCCGTGGGAGAATGGAGTCATCATGAAATGTGAGAACTTTGTTGTGTGCGTAGATTTGTGGGAGCGAGTGAGTGGGACGAAGCTATCTAGGTGCGACACGTGATTGATAGCCTGAGGCATGTGAGTGCCGACAGATATCATGACTGGATGTGTATAGACTACGGACCTCTACTAGGTATCTACGGAGGCCTGCGGCATCACGTCGTGGTGGTGTCCCACGTGCCCACCACTCTGCCCCTGAATGCCCAAGGCACCCCTGGCGATATAGTTATCATTTTGGTGGGGTGGGTCAAAGTAACGTGACGGGTATAATAAACTTGGCTATCTAGTAATATTGTGGCTGATATAACCCTCTTCATAACCGCCTCAATATGATATCAATTATTCTAACTACGTAATCAACCGTTTCCTATAATACTTCTGATTCCTATTCTCTACCTTAGTAGGCCACCTGCGTTGTGGCCGGTACGGTGTCCTCTATCCCCATTCACCCTCAGAGCTCTCAACACTCAGATGCCCAGCCCCGGGCCTTGTCTTGGCATTTCCACGCTGGGGAGGAGCGATCGTTGTTTATGTCCGATACACAGACTCTTACTTAGACTAGGTGCCATCCATAGAAACTGTGGCAAACGATAATAAACTCGATTGACAATCAGATGTTGCGGTATCTTATTGTCGCGTCAGATCACCGCACGCGTCTAGCACCTCATTGCCGTTGTCGTATAGCTTGTATATATATATATATGCCTTGCAACACAACCATGGTCGATAGAGAGCCCTGCCGCCAATTAAATTGTTCATGCGATGGAGTCTTAGAACGTATTCAAGGTCTGAAGAGAGGGTGACCATAATATATATCTCTAACGGTATGGAATGCAAGTTCAGAGAACACTATCTCTAGACAGAAAAATAGAAAGGAGACCCAGGCCACACCGCTACTGTTGAAGAGCCCAGCCAGTCATGCCATCACAAACAAGAATCCATTCATTGCGCGCAAAAGAAAAGAAAAAAAAAACACAAAGAAACGCTTAAGCTGATGGCTTCCGGTAGAATTTGCTCTCGACCCACGGCATCCCGACAACGGTTGCCTTCCTCAGCTTGTTCCTAACGAGAACGCCAACCTCGGTCCCCTTCTTATGCAGACCCTGCTTGATATACCCCATGGCAATGTTCGTGCCGCCAAGCGACGGGCTCGGCAGACCCGATGTGATGACGCCGATCTGAGTCTTGGCCTCATCGTTCAAGTCGACGATGACGGCGCCCTCACGCGCAGGCGAGCCCTTCTCGATCGTGAAGCCGACACGGCGCTGAGAGAGATTTTTTGACGGGGACGCAAGCTGCGGGAGGATAGTGGCGGCGCCGTTGAACTGTGAGCGCTCCGAGGAGGCGGACGGGTCGCGGCGGTCCTTGCCAACGATCCAGCCGAGTGCTGCGGAGGGTGGCGTCTGCGTTGTGGATATGTCGTGGCCGTAGAGACACATGCCTGCTTCGAGGCGGAGGGAGTCGCGAGCTGCGAGGCCGGCGAGGCGGACGGAGGGGTTTTGAAGGAGGAGGTCTGTGACTGTTGAGGGTGAGACAGAGGGCGGGATGGAGATCTCGAAGCCGTCTTCGCCGGTGTAGCCGGTCCGCGAGATAAGAAGGGGTTCTTGGGTGGAGTTGCCTCCAGGTAGGGTGAGGTGGAGGGAGCGGCAGTTGCCGAAGTATAAGGTGCTGAGGTCGGAGTCTTCGCCGTTGGTTTGGATGAGGGGTTGCAGGGCAGCGGCAGCCTCAGGGCCCTGGAGGGCGATAAGGGAGTGGTCGGGGAGGATTTCCCAGGTGAGCGCCTTCTCCTCGCCGTGGGCGGCTTTGAAGGCGTCGATTTCGGCGGTTAGGTAGGCAAGGTCCTCGTCGCGGCGGCCGGCGTTCGTGACGAAGTAGAAGGTGTCTTTTCCTAGGCGCGTAATAACGGTATCGTCGACTATGCCACCAGTCCCTTGTTCGAGAAGGCAGGAAAGTGTGGAGGAGTTGTTCTCGAGCTTGTCGAGTGATGAGGGCGTAACCTTCATGAGTAGGTCAATAGCGCCGGGTCCGCTAAGCCGATGCTGAACCCTAGCACAGAATTAGCGACTCATTAAAGTCCAAGAAGGAGAGGGTCACATACATATGGCTCACGTCAAACAAGCTCGCCTTCTCCCTCGTCCACTTGTGGCTCTCAACATGGCTGAGATCGGAGTACTGGAGCGGCATTGCGTAGCCCGCAAAGGGCACCATTTTGGCGCCCTTGGCAATGTGCAAGTCATAGAGTGCTGTTTGCTTCAGAGTTTCTCGAGGCGTCACAGAAGAGGCATATCTCACGCCATTGGCGACTGGTAGAGGGCGGGCAATGGAGCGTCCTGGTACTGCGGAGCGGAGAGCACGGGCGTGCGGAGAAGCAGGCTGCGGGACAATCGAGGCTCCATTGACGCCAACAGAGGTACGCTGGGCAATTGATCTCGCTGAAAGAAGGCGAGCGCCTTGTCGTAGGGACCGTACAGAAGACATTATGGGTATATTTTGCAGAATTGAAGAATGGAAAGAACAAAGAGATGGGACGGAGAATGTAGCTAAGAAGAGCGTCATAGGTGCCGGCAAAGTCACGTGCTATAGGAGAATCCCGCGGAGCGATAAGATAAGCCGGACTGACGTTATCGCCGGCCGATAAGATTACGGTAGTTTGCCCACTTTTGCCCCAGGTGGTCATTTTCTTTGTCTGGGCAGACATTGGCTGAGCCACTACAAAGTATTGAACCAGCTCTTTATTACTGTCAGCTTGTGCCTACATACAACTCTAGTTATTAAGTCGGTCGCTCTCCAGAACCCCAAGTCAGTTCTGCAAGACAAAGCACCACATACGCAGTCGCTCGACGAATCCACGGAGCCTCAAGCCCAGATCGGCATTCTTGCATTAGAGAATTCAACTCATAATATCGTATCAAATGACCATAATGCGCATAGTAGATACAAAGAGCACAGCCCACAAACATCCATTTTATCAAGAGAAAACAAAAGCAAGGGGCGCAATGACCAACTGCTGAATCAAACCCCATTGTCAGCACACGAGAAGGCACCCCCGACAGTGCCGGCTTCGTAGTTCAGGACCACACTTTCGACGGAGGCCTGGAATGGACAAGGTTAGTTTCTCGTTTCAAGAAGGTAAATATGGGGTAACATACGTAAGTGCCAGGTCCAAGGAAATATATCCCAATGCCGATTAAGCTGACATTGACGATCGCGCCAATCCAGCCGCGGATGCCGCGGTTCTTGTAGAAGCCCGGGCCGTGGTCGTCGTACCGCATGCGGAGGTATGCGACGCCCCAGAAGATAAAGCCAAAGAACGAGTCGAACAGCGAGCTCATGATCGACAGCAGGTCCGAGAAGAACGGAATCACCTCGGCAATGATGAAGGCGGCTGTCCACAGAACCGCAAGGATGCCGATCCAGCTCGCCCACCCGACGATGGTGTGGTTGCCCTTGTGGCGGGTGCCCTCGAAGATGCGGAAGAAGATGAAGCGGGCGGAGACGGAGGCGTACAGCACGCCCAGGAAGATGATCGTCGGCACCATGAAGGTGAACGCTACCTTCTTGTATGTGTCGTCGCCGATGGAACCAAAAGCGGGGGATGTCATATACTGGTTTCCGGTGTATGCGTAGACGATAGCGCCGACCAAGCTGAAGACGATGATCTCGGCGATCGTGACTGCAGTGACGGATTTCCAAAAGTCCTTGGGCTCTTTCATCTCTGCGATGAAACTGGGCAGTGTGATCTGGCCGATGAAAGTGTAGCTGATGTTCAGGAACGCGCTCATTCCTGAGACGAAGGTCGTTCCTGAGACGGGCACAGCTGTGACCTTTGGTTCACCGACATAAGTCCCGCCGGTGTTGTAGTCGGCCGGGTGGTCTTCGATGGCTGTGAAAATAACGGCCAGCATCACGGAAATGAATGTGGCGAGCGCCGAGAACGTCGCGACCTTGGCTAGGGTGCCGAATGTTCGCGGGATCGAGCACACCAGAGATATGATCGCTGTAATGAGAGAGAACACAATGGTACAGGTTGCGTGGCCGGTAATCGTGTTGAACCACTTAGCGCCGACCAAGCAATGCAAGCCCTGTGACATGTTAGCAGCAGCGCTTCAAAGTCGAGGGCATACGGAGAAAAGTACCTGAATGAATGTGTTGTTCAACAGGAACATGACCGCGGTGAAGTACCAAGCCCACTTTGAGCCCCAGAACAAGTGTTGACCAATGTCGCAAACGTCGCGAATATGCGGATGGCGCAGACAAAATCTCCTGCGCAAGGTCAGTTCGAGTCGCACTGGCGCAAAGAGATAAGTGGGTAGTGTGCGCACCATACAATGAGTGAAGTATACAGAACAACACCCGCAATGAACACCGTCAGGATCAATCCCGGAACAAGCCCGAGGACCGAGTACGACCAAGGAAACGACATGATCGCCAGGCAGATATACTCGGAGAAGAGCAGCGCGGCCGTCTAACGTTTCACCGTTAGCATGGAACTCAGACTCGAAAGACTCCCAGCCGTCGCAACCAAGATAAGATTGGCGAAACCCACCTTCTGCCAGCTACATGTCCGGTACTTGATCGAGTTATCCGCCTCCAGCTCAATTTGTCTGCCAATCTCTCCCGATTCCGAATCGGACAATCCGCCCGGCGCTTGAGGGTTTCGCTCAAGATCCTTGTCCTTTATCCTGTCGGCGGAATTGTCAGAGCCGGACGAGCGCTCGTGCTCTTTGGTAGAGCTGAATAGAGGGAATCCCGCCATTTTATCGAGCGGACGAAGCGGCGATGGAAGGATCGGACAGAGTAGAGTAAAGAAAAGAAGTTCTGAGCTTTCGAAGGCATGTACCGCTTTGATGGGGTTGGACTGGGTGGACTGTCGCAATTAGCAGCCAGTCAGTACAGAGTCAGACAAGCACAAGCACAGATAACAGATAAAGTGTCGAAGTATATGAGCTGAGCTGAGCGAGCCGGGGGAAGATAAGTGAAAAACCGTCGCTTACTTACCTCTGCCAGAAAAATGAAAAAGGGATTATTTCGATGGAAAAATCTGAAAATCTGACGAGATCAGAAAACAGACGAGATCGAGAGGCGAGGCAGCCTAGAGGGGAAGAATCCGCGTAGATAGTGGATAGCTTTGGGAACCTGGCTCGGGCTAAGGACCGGGAGATGAGGAGAGACAGCCTACCAGAGCAGCGCGCTACAAACGAGGAACGATGCCTAGAATGGTGGCGGACGGGCTGGGCGCAGGATTCGTCTTCTTGATTCCTGCAAAGCAACACGGCCAAGCGGCGACGCCGAGCGATTCAAATGCTTGCGAAGGCTTGAGAGCCTTGGGATGCTTGGTCTGCGAAGTACAAAGTACGAGGTCGCAGGAAGCAGGATGAAAAAGGGCAGGAGGTTGTATTGTGTTGAGAAGATCACTATCTAGATACGTACGACAGGGAACAGTCACTCAGAACGATAAACCTACCCCAAGTCAAGGCTCGCCGACATCACTGCTTGCAACTTCAATTCCGGACGAGAAGAATCACAGGGAAGAGTGCGCCCGATGGCGCCGCAGCGCCAGGTCATGACGTGCTCGGCCAGGCCATGGAAAGGCTCGAGAGGGCCAAGCTGGCCGAAGGAATGATCGCATTTGCGATCTGAATCTGCGTTCGGGGGTTGCATGGAAGCGATGAAAGTGTAACCGTTCAGGACTCTCAGAGTCAGGGCCCGCTGGCGGAATCCTCCGACCCGCTTCCGTCCACGGTCCAAGTGCTTGCAGCAGGTTTTCCGATGGCACAGATAAGGGCGCCCCGGCTGATTCGAGTACTCTGCGTCCTGTGTCAGTCGAAGGGTTCTTTGTGCGCGACAGCACTTTTCTCGCTGATGGCTGTCATACGTCCAAATCTGGCTGAAATGCCGAGTCCATAAGCTTTATGGTGTGTGATGCTCTAAAATCGCGCCATAGTGGAATCCGACTCCGGAAAGGGCAGTGACGTAACTGGCGCCCGCCCCCAAGGGCTCGCAGAGTCCAAGTGGAGCGCCCTCAACGTGCGCGCCAGCCACTGCCAGGCTACCACCAGCCGGCCCTCCGGAGGCTTCCCCACGCCGTCTGGAATAAGCTAATCTCAACTCGATCGCTTCCGCGTGGGAACTTCCCATGGGTGTTGTGCAGCCCAAGCAAGGGGTCATGCCACGGTCATGCCACGTCAGGAAAAACTAACTACATCGTACATGTGAAACTACAGAATGGAGAATATGGGAGCGATGTGCCTTGTCATGGATATATGCAGGTTGGCAAGAATATGGTAGTAGATACAGCATGTGGCCCTTGGCCTTACATGCCCTCGTCCTCCCCAGCAAGCAGAGCCGCATAGTCGTCTGCCGATGCGAATGTCGGCAGGTGTTTGAGCTTGCGCCTCTTGTTGCGGTCCTTCTTGTCGTCTTCCTTGGGGAGCTCCGCTCCTCCGAGCTCGACATCAGACGGCAAGTCCTCGTCACTGTCGATGAACGCCTCCTCGTCTGAGACGTCCATGTCGAAGGCCTCTTCATCCTCCTCCTCGTTCTTGGAAGGCCGGCCCTTCTTGGCTGCCTTTGTCTTGACCGGAGCTTCCTCTTCGACATCCTCCATCTCTTCATCAGACTCGTCGTTGAAGATAACCTCGTCGTCATCGCCCTCTTCATCGGACTTGTCGTAAGCCGACTCGAGGTCGTCCAAATCCAGGTCATCGTCACTGTCACCCGGCCCTTCAACATCCGGCTTCGAGTCAACCAACGCCTTCCAGATCTCGGACTCCGCGTCGCTGAGCACCTCGTCCACATCGCCCTCTTCATCCTGGTCGGCCTTGCCCTTCTTCTTCTTTTGGGCCTTCTCCTTGTCCTTGCCGAGTCGGCTAAAGTACTCGTGGAAGAATGTGTCCTCTGCGGAGACGTCTTCGGCCTTCTTCTTCCAGAAGGCGTCCGAGTTGAGTGCCACCTGCTGGCCTTGTTGGCCGGCAGTGACCAATCTGTCCTTCGCCTCGCTGCCAGCAAGCGGCTGCATAATGGAAGAACCACGTGTAGAAGCGGCTGCCTTTGGCGTCCTGTAGACGAATCGGTCGAGGAAGTGTGTCAGTGTATGCAGGGTCATATCGGGCTTTCCGCTCATCGGCTGGTGCTCGAGTAGATGGGCTGCATTGACTGATACGGAGGGATGGAAATGTGATAGGTAAGGGAGCTGCAAAGTATAAGCATTGGACTTGGTTAGGTCAACAAGAAAGAGTACTCACAATCTCCCAGAGACAAGCCTTGTCGGCGTTGCTGTGTGCTGGATCTCTCTTCCGGGGGTCGTAGCCATTAGAAGCCTTGGGCTTCTCAGGAACTTCTGGTTGCTCCTGAACGTCATCCTCATCAGGCACATCGCGGAACACCTCTTCCTCGTCGCTTTCGTTCTCCTCTGGCTGATCGTAAAGGGAGTGCAAACTGATGAAAGTTTTTTCCAGCTCGCGAACCAAGTAGAAGACACCACATATGAAAGCAGGCTGATGCAGTCCAAGGACCTGAACAATACGTTTTACGAATGCCTTGATCCGTTTAGCGTTTACGTCGTTCTTGAGAGCCTTGAATAAGAGGTTGAGGTATAGAGATTGTTTCGAAGAGGTGGCAACCCGAGGGTCAAGTAGGGATTCGTAGAGAGTTCGGTAAAAGCGATCGGTGGATACTCCATGAGTCGACGTCAGCTGCTGGATCAACATCAGAGCTTGAATGCTGGTGTTGAAATTGGATGAATGCGTGATGCGGAAGAGGGTCTCAATGTGCTTCGATAGCCGCTCATTTGAGCTCGTAAACGGATAAGCTCGATTTACACCGGTCAGGACTGCTGACACCAGTTTGTCCTGCACCTCCTCGTTCTGCGCCTCAGCGTTGTCCTTGTCCTTGGGGTTTTGCTTCTTGCCCTTGCCATGTTTCTTGTCACCCTTAGACTTGAATTGCTTCTTGGGCTTGAGCAAGGCGACGAAGAGAGAGAAGTAGATGTCGAGCAGTTGTAGACCGACTTCCTCCTCCTTGGTGCTCAGCACGGTTTGGTTCAGTGTTATAATGGAGTAGTACTTGGCGTGCTGGCTTTGACCCGGTCGGAAAAGAACTTCCTCGACCGCCTTGATGATGGTCGGCTTCATCAATGGGTGAGACTGTTCAAGTTGCAGGAGGAGGTATGATGCTCGGGAAGCAATCTTCTTGGATGTGTCACCGAGCTTGTTGACAAGCAATCGCAGCAGGTTGGCCTCCTGCTCTGGCTTCTCCTTCAGCAGCTCAAAGACATAGCTGACTGCCTTGGAGCGAGAGAATTCGATCTCATCGTTACACCACACCTCGAGAATCTTCAGCATCTCATAGTACTGGTCTTTGAGAAAGTGCTCGAATGCCCAGACAATCAAATGGCTTTGGTTGAGACCGCCTGGAAGGGCAGAGCCTTCGGTCCACTTGCTTCCAGCTCCCTCGAACGCGGCAATCAGCGCTGGCTGGCTTCCAAACGCACGGAGTCGACGATCACTAGGAAGCAAGTTACCTTGCGCAAACATATCCTTCAGTGAGCGAAGAACTTCGACCGCTTGCGCACGGCTGCGCTTCTTTCCGAGCGTCGTTAGGTTCTCTAATGATTTCGTGTTGTGCAGGGGCGACTCTTGTACGGCCAGCGTCAGAGCCGAGATCTTATCACTGAGGGTACCTGTAGTCATGATGGTGCTGTAGAACTTGTATGAAGAGGAAGCTGAGGCCTTCTGGGCGTCTGCAAACTCCTTGTTTTCTTTCTCGAGTAGTGAGGTGGCGTAAGTGTGTACGCGGTCGACGACATGGCGAGGGAGTCCGGCGGTGGCTTTCGTTGAGACGGTAGGTAGGGGTGTCATGTACCAGTCGGACCGAGGTAGGACGGTCTACCATTGACAGTAAGTATACAGTTGCCAGGTCAGGGTTGATGCACTCACAAGCTTAGAGAACTCTTTGGGAAATATGACTTCAGGCGCTGTTTCCTTGACCTATCGATCATGTTAGCTACTCGGCTTGGGGAATATGACTGCTGAGCAAAACAAGTCGAAAATAATGCGTCCATCAGGCATGTGGTGATTTTGGTCTCATGGCCGTAAAGGCTCTGAAGTAGCAAATACGTAGAATATGCAAACATCATTTGGACAGTGCGGGGATTAGATCGTGTCTAGAACGTACCTCTTTCTTCGCCTGGGGTTTGACTTCTTGTTTGGGAGCCTCATCTGGGGATTCATCATCCGCGTCGGATTGTTCCTCAGAGTCGGCCTCATCCTCATCCGCTGCATCTTCCTCGCCTCTCTCTTCTTCTTCTTCTTCTTCTCCTTCTTCTTCTCCCTCCTCTTCCTCCTCTTCCACATCTTCATCTGCGAGGTCCGCGGGTACGATTTGACCGGCCGCCGCAAGCATATTTTCCAGCTCCTTTCTCAGGTCCGCAGCTCTCTTCTTTGAGTTCTTAGAAGGCTTCGCGTCCTCGACTTCAGACTCGGAGTCGACACCGGCGAGCATGTCAAAATCCTCCTCGGTGCCTCCCAGAGCCAAGATTTCCTGCCGAAGAGTATCATCGCCATCAGCCTTGGCTGCCTTCGGCTTCGCGCTTTCCTTGTTCTCGATCACATCGCCGTTGCGATCGCGCTTCTTGCCCTGGATACTCTTATCGGAATTGGGTTTCGACTTCGGCCCCGGTTTCGTAGGGTTCTTCGCATCGTTGGCAGTGGCCGATTTTGGCTTCTCCTTTTTCGACTTCTTGTCGGCGCCATCCTTCAACCTTTGCTCGATCTTCTGGCGGAGACCCGCAAAGGCACTCTCTTCGATCTGGGGAATAGCATCGTCCACTGCAGGCTTCGCAGTCTTGTCATTCTTGACAGGGACCTTGTTAGCTCCGGTCGACTGCTTTCCCTTGCCTTTAGCCATGATCGGAACCTTGGCTGCTGGGCTGTTGATGTTCGGGGCTTATCGACCTGCTACTTTTTTTTCTCTCCTCACTTTTTTTCTGCCGCCGGAAATTGTCCGCCTAGGCCGCCGGAATAATGTGGTCCCGGATACCGGCCGCATTTGCGCATGCTTGGCCGGGGGCCGTTTCAATCTGCGATAACTAATCAATTCGTGTCTTCGAATTGTCTCTTGCGGGTTCTTGGGACTTGCTGACGAGGTCATATCAATCCTATACTTGGGTGCCACTGGACTTCGCTGTCTTCGCGTGATTCATGATATCCGGGTTTCGCCCGGCTGCGGGCCGGTTTCTGCGGCAATCCCAAACGTACACATGGAATCTACGAGTATATCGTGTATCTAGATGTGGCTTTCATGTATGTTTTCTTGAACCATGTCTAATCGCATACTAAGAAACTACAGACGGATGGACGAAGTCGAGCGTCCAATGTCTGGATGCCGACGAAATATATCAAGAAGAGTAAAGATGGCGAACCAGGTACCATATCCCGACCTCCTTCTGGGCTGATCCGGCTGACCGCTATAGTGGACGTGAACGACTTATTGGAACGGGGGAGCTTCTACCGAAAGGTGAGTACAGAGTATTCAGACGAGCGGGCAGTGCTGACAACCTTAGGCTTACGCGGGCATTTTCCACATGCTGCCTTTAGGGCTACGAGTGCAGGAAAAGTTAGAACGCCTCATTGACCGGCACATGCAGTCCTTAGGTGGGTGACAGTCCTTATCGCCCTGTTATAATCACGGCTCACGACGTGCAGGTGCTTCGAAAGTTTCGTTGTCCTCGATCTCATCACAGGAGCTCTGGGAGAAGTCCGGGCGATTGCAGGACAACTCAGAAGTAAGCCAGACTTACAGTTTCACAAACTCTTACTAACCGTGATTTTAGTACTTTGCCTTCCAAGATAGGAAAGAGGCTCGGTTCCTCCTTGCGCCAACTCATGAAGAAGAAATTACTGCCCTGGTGGCCAGCAGCGCACAGTCTTACAAGGTTTTACCAATTCGGCTTTATCAAATTTGTGAGTTCTAGGTGAAACATTTGAAGTATACGACTGATTGAGCAGCGAGAAAATACAGAGATGAATTCCGACCGCGACAGGGCCTCCTTCGTGGCCGGGAGTTTATCATGAAGGACCTCTACACGTTCGACCACAATGTGGAGAGCGCGCTACAAACGTACGAGTTAGTGAAAAGCGCCTACACTGGCCTTTTTAACGAATTGAAAATACCGTACTTGACGGCCGCCGCAGACTCGGGCAACATGGGTGGCAGCATGAGTCATGAGTTCCACTACAGAAGCTCGAAAGGCGAAGACACGCTCATCAGCTGCTCCCACTGTGAGAGTGTTTACAACGAGGAGCTTGCGGACGGGATATCCCCCGACTCTTCGCACAATGATCAGGCTGATTCAGCCCCAGGGTTTGACCTGGAAGGCAAGCCCGCACCCGCGGGTGCAAGAGTATCCACTGGCGTCGGGATGCTGATTTCGAAGGACAAGAGAACTTTGGTTCGTGCTTGGTACCCAATATATACGATGAATGAGCGCACCAATGAGCCGGTAATTCGAGAGGTTAATACGCACGCGGTGAAAGCCGTTGCCAGCGCCGCGGACTATGATCTTGACACCGGCGTAGAGAATCCTGTCCAGCAATGGACTGCCTACGTACAGTCTTCCAAGGCAGCCCAGGATGGTCCGGCAGAGCGGCCACAAGTGCTCGATTTGTACGACTCACACGTGCACGCCTACAATAGGCCACCGCTCAAGATCCTTGAGAAAGCAGGCTGTGCCATAGAAGACATCGAATGTCTCCGGCTCGACACATTCCCAGGGACGAGCCGCAAGCTGAGCCTCACAAAAGTCCAGGGCGGCGACCAATGTCCGAAGTGCACGCAAGGCGTGCTCGAGACACAAACCACCGTCGAGCTAGGCCACACATTCCACCTGGGCACGCGGTACAGCGAGGTCCTGAACGCCCGCATCGTCAACAGCGACAACGACCGGGTGCCAATGCAGATGGGCTGTCATGGGATTGGTGTCTCGCGAATGATTACCGCGGTCGCTGACTCTCTTGCAGACGACCGAGGCCTGAACTGGCCTAGAGCTATTGCGCCGTGGGAAGTTGTCATCGTCCCGGCGCCGGGTAGTCAGGAGGATGCCCCTGCTGTCTACGACTTGCTCACCGCAAGCAAAGCCTCGCCTATCGATGTGCTCCTTGATGACCGCGACAAGACACTAGGCTGGAAGTTGGGAGACGCAGACCTCATCGGGTATCCGGTGATCGTCATCGTGGGCTCCAGTTGGAAGAAAAGCCGCTCGCTAGAAGTCCAGTGCCGACGCTTGGGAATCCATGAGGATGTGTCCGTGGACAACCTGCCGTCGTTTGTGCAGTCGTTGTTGGCAGCGTTGTAGGTCTTTCAGCTTTCTCAGCCACAGTTTGTATACTACTTAGCCACACCCCCTTTGTACGATAGTCATGTATGATAGGTCGATGTATAGACACCAGCCACAGCCACAAGGCTCACTCCGGCGTCAAAGTATGTAGAGCTGCAGTAATCCAAGTGACCGGACCGGCAATAAGGAACCTACTCCGTATGCAAGTGGAACCATTCAGCGGGCGCCCTGCCCCACGACGGTCCCGGGGTCTTATGCAGATTGCAGGCACTCTCTCATTGCGGCTGAATCAGGCATGGCGCGTAATCTGTAACCAACCTTAACTGCCGCCATGCCTGATTCGGCGGTATTGAGGGAGTGCCCCACGGTCGCCCTGGCCAGTGCCCTAGCGCAACTACCTAAGTTCCCATTGACTCCGCAGAGCCTTGGAAGCTGCGCGCCAACCAACCAACCACTGTGCACACTTGCCCGGCACCTGCCTGTACAGCCTCAGCCCAAGGCTGAAAAGTCAACCCAAAGCAGCCTTGTGTTTACCCGCGCTTTCTTCTAGAACGAACAAAGAAGATAGCGGTCTAGATACATAACGTCTCGCTGCTTTCCTGCTTGCTCAAAATATCCTCTACCTTACCTCAACGCGATTCGATCTTTTACTTCCTCATCGGATTTTCGATCTGCTGCCTATCCGCTCTACGACAATCAACACCCATCATTGAGCAACAAAACTAGGAGACTTTTACTAGCAACCACGAGTTCTACCGCAGCAACGATGTCCACAGAAACCAAACAAGTCCGCGTCGGCGTTGCCGTCTTCGCCCTCAACGAGAAGAATGAGTTTGTCCTTGGCCATAGAATCGGCTCGCATGGTGCTGGTACATTGCCTTACCCCACGCTCTCAGTGCTCAGTACTGATCACTCTACAGATACCTGGGGTCTTCCGGGCGGGCATCTCGAATTCGGCGAGTCCTGGGAAGAGTGTGCAGCGCGCGAGCTGGAAGAGGAAACGGGCATAGTTGTCGACCCGAGCTCCGTGCAGTACCTGACCGCAACGAACGACGTCTTCGAGAAGGAAGGGAAGCACTACACCACGCTTTTCGTTGGTGTCAAGGTTCCGCATGGGCAGGAGCCTAAGGTACGTATCTATCTATGCCTATCTTGCCGCCGCATATTAGGTAGATTCTATGCTAACGGGGCCTGTAGATCCTGGAGGTCGGCAAGTGCGCTGAGTGGAAGTGGGTGAGCTGGGAAGAGCTTGCTGGGGACCGCGAGAAGCAGGTACGGGCTGATGAGGCGGGGATAGAGACGGAGGGGAAGAGGCTGTTTGTGCCGCTGTTGAGCCTGTTCAAGCAGCGGGCTGGGTTTCGGCCGGCTTTGGAACAGAATAGGTGGAGTGGGGTGGTGGTTTATGGCGTGCCCTTTTTGATTCTCGTTCTTCTCCGGCTGTGGAGGGTTGGGATGCGAGGATAGGAATTGACAAGTATAGAGATCGACAAGGATCAAGATGTGGTGCGATGACAGACATGACAGTGAACGAGATATGGTGGATTTGAATACATTAGAGAATGCAATATACGGGTGCGGAATAACTTTCAAGGATTGGATTTTGATGGAGGAAAGGCGTTAAGCCGGAGGCAAAAGGCCGTAAGTTGAGCCCAGGCAAAGTCCAAAATCTGGAGAAAGAGGGGACTTGGGTTGCTGCGGTGAAATGAAGTTACTCTTCAAATACTCAGAGACCTGCTCGTGAAGAAGGCGAATTGGCAGGGTAGCGGTATATCTCAGTAAAACTTCCAGCGGCTGTGGCCAGGCAGATGGCTGTGTCTCATTGATCGAGATCAAAAGGCCAAATTGCCCTAAGAGTCTTTTCATCCCTTACCGGTTCATCCTCACCCGGTTCGGGGTACGATATAACTGCTTCCAGCATACCTTGAAAGAGTTCTCTATGAGACGATTTAGTCTCTTCCCAACAATCCGAAGGCACCCAGCCATCTGACGCCGTATTGAGCAAGTCCGACAAATCATTCCGCAGTTGATGAGATGCCTCGAAGAGCTTGTACTCCTTCTTATGGGTTGCAAGTTCTTCAAGCGTGGGCAGGGGATAGGGACATTGACCTTCCAGTCCTAGCTCTTTCCAGAGCCGAGAGGTTTCAATCATTTCATGGCGTAGTGCCACGACACCATCTTTCCACGTCCTATATGAGTAACGGAATGGTCGAAAGAGGCTGTCGTCTATGAGCCTTGGGCCTGAGAACCTGGGCGTCAAGAACTGTGAGCAGAGCTCGAAAGTCCTGGTGCACAAGTCGTCCGTGATTGCGAAGTCTGGAACTTCGTCTGCATACCAGAACGCCGGTTCAATGCTCGCCGCCTGCCAATCAATGATACTTGTGACTGTAGAAGGGTTGTCTTCCGATACAAAAATGTTCCTTATATTTAAGTCCGGATGGAATAAAAGCGGAGAGGCAGCGTTTTGGATTCGAGAATCTGTAGCCATCTGCTTCAGAACGGAACGAACATATTTTAGAAGAGCAAAATGGGCTTTGGGTAATCCATGGTACATTGCTCTCTTGTCGGCTTCGCTATCAACTGAAGGGACACGGGACAGAGCGGTGTCAATGAGGCCATCAAAATAAGCATCGATACTCTCCCCTAAAAAGATTAACGGTAATCATGGAAATGGGATAAGGTCGCAACTTACACGGCCCATAATTTCTCCCTACAGTGGAATAAAACCTTCGGTCTCCAACGTCACAGTCCCAGTACCGAGTACCGCAGTGAGGCCCAATACAGAAACCTTCAGCCAAGGGTTGAGTGTTGACAGAATCAATGGCAGTGTCGAAGTATATGCTCCCGTAAGCTGGAAATTCCAACTCATCTATCTCTTTTGTTGACCGATATATTGACTCTATGCACCTGACTCGCTGGTCGCCAGCCATTTGCTGCCATTTCTCTCGCAGGGGAATGCCTTGTGCGTGCTCCATAATGATGTACTCGCTGCCAACATCATTCTTCGCGTCAGTAGAGTCATGACTCCAGTCAAGAATTTTCGGTATAGGAACGCTTGTCTTTGCTTGTACTAGCAAGATTTCTCAGCATGCAAAGTCCCTAATATAGGAACAAACTTACAGTAGCGAACCGTGGCAACTTCAGAGAGCGTGGTTAACTTTGCAGGTCCAGCCAAACGGAATGGGAGTCTCGCCACAAGTTCCTTGCCGTTGTCGAGTTTGAAGATGAAGACCCTGTTGAAACCTCCTTCGAGCTTCCGACACGCTCTGATATAGCTTGCTCCAGGGCTAAGTTCGATGACTTTTTGGCAAAGAGCGCCGAAGTCGAAGGTTAAGTAGCGCGACTGGACTTCTAGCCTTGTCACGTCGCAACCACCGACCGCTTGTGTACGCATAGGGCTCACAATCTTCATTAGCGTCAACATGAGGTTCCAAATACCTGGAAGGCGAGCTTACTGGTTCCTATGCATGTACCCAGCTGAGTTGCTGTTGAATGGGAACTGCTATTGTGCGGCCGCAAGAGACAAGGTTGAAAAGATATTCGAAGAAGAAACTGGAAAGATGAAGCGCAGATAAGTCGACCTTGAGAAAGAACAGGGCGTTTTAGACAGGGGGCCATCTGGGCATTATCTGAGAGGTAGCCATTGTAGGAGAGAGCCTGTCACTCACGGGCGCTTACAAGGGTAACCTTAAGAAGGTACAGCGACTAGTCGGGACAGGGTATGACATGGACAAATGATGAGCTAAGAGACTAGGTAACTAGCCTTCTTGTATTTTTAACAAAGACAGGGGAGATAGGTAAGGTACGTAATCCCCGCAGACGCACACGTGATAATAATCGAACCTTCCTTCCTCAGATGCCTCTCACACCATTCATCCTCGCGCCTATCTCGCGGAATGGAATCCAATATGTCTTTGACTCATGACTCTGGGAATTTTGAGCCCCAAGCTGCATCTCGCAAGCGCATCGAGCGCTCATGCCTCTTGTGCCACCGCCGAAAGATACGCTGCGACAAGAACTCCCCCTGTTCATCATGTACCCGCTTGGGCATCCTATGCTGTTATCCTGGTCCGGAGAAAACTCCTCGACGGCCCCATAAGACCACCATCTCCGATGTGCTGGCGCGGGTGGCGCGCCTGGAGAGAACAGTTCGGGCCCTGTCCCAGGACTCTGCGCAAGACGGCTTCCACGATCCAAATCCATCAGCTCCGGTGACACAAGCATCCTCAAGCACCCCCGCCACTGCAGGAGGCTCCCCGGAGCATGCTTCTGGAAGTGTACTTGTCAAGGGAAAGCATTCGAGTCACTACTTTGATGAGATCCTTCTTTCTCGTGTGCTTGAAGAGGTATGCTTGTAACCCTCCGTATACATCCAGCCGGCCAAAATGCTAAAGACTTGTTCACAAGGAGCGGGAAATGCAGTATGTTTTGGCTAACGGGGAGACTAATGAAGAGCCCCTCGACATCAGTGGCATACTGTCTAGTCCTCCGGTTGCCGAAAGTCGAGTATTTCGTCCGACGAAATGGCAGGCGTCGCAGCTATGGCAGACTTTTGTGAACAATGTGGACCCTCTTACCAAGATTCTCCATATTCCAACAGCCCAGGCTTCAATTTTCGGAGCGATCAATGAGACCGACGAAGCGATGGAGGATATTAACGCCCTCATGTTCGCTGTTTTCTATGCAGCTACAACTAGTCTTGGTGACGACAATGTGGGTGCACTTCTTGGTCACGATAAAAAAACTGCCCTAAGCGTCTTCAAACTTCGCTTTGAGCAATCACTCAGTCGGGTCAACATCTTGGACAATCCAAGCTTACTATCGATCCAAGCGTTGGCAATATACCTGGTTGCTTCCTCGTTTCCTCAAGATCGTCATGAATCTAACCGATCTATTTAGCTTTCTGCTCGCGCACACAAGGCAGGCAGGTCAGTCTGGGTTCTGAACGGCTTGGCTATCCGACTAGCCCAGTCAATTGGTCTGCACCGAGATGGACGGACTTTGAACCTATCCCCGTTTGATTCAGAAATGCGACGGCGACTTTGGTGGCATCTTTGGGCTAAAGATAGCCGAGCATCAGAAGACCATGGCATCGCCGTTCCTCGCTACGACTTTTCCCGTGACATTGACTTTCCGCTTAATGTGAACGATAACGAGCTTGACCCAGAAATGAACGAACTGCCTCTTTCGAAATCGAAATGGTCTGAGATGACGTATCCTCTCATCGTTATGAAAGCAAACCATACGCTCCAGGAGTTCTATTACATGACACAACCGTCTTCAAGCATCGAATCCACTGAGACTGCTCGCAGAGAAGCCGTTAAGCGCGTAACAGCTCACATCGAAGAATATAATCAGAGCTGCAACCCCAACATACCTATCCAACGCGCCACCATGCTTTTCACCCGCATCATACTTCGTAAGCTAGATTTCGTTAGCCATCTACAATCCATGAACCAATCCGGCTCAACTAAGCCTGAAGATCGCAAGTCGCTCGCCACAGAAGAGAACCTCGTCAGCGCGTGCGAAACTCTGGAACTTTATCTTGAGATCCGATCCGACGACTTACTCCGCGGATTCCGCTGGATGTTCGAGACTTATCCACAGTATCACCTTCTCCTATACGTTCTATGGCACTTGGGTGTCAAGCCAAGTGGTCCGAATGTTGACCGAGCCTGGAATGCTGTGGAGGCAAGCTTCGACCATGGTACAATCAAAGTGACTGGACCAAAGCTGGCCATTTTGGAAATGATGAGAAAGAAGGCAGTGCGATTCAGGCAAACGGCCAATACAACGCAACTACCGACAGAAGGTCAACCCACCATTTCAAACAACATGGATTTCGTTCCCGCGGACACCCTTAATCTGGCTGGGTTTGGAATGCCGTCAGATGCTATGAATTGGGCCCAAGAATCTGCTTTTCCTGATTGGAACATGCTGATCGATGATCTCGATATGCACCCGCGCACATTCGGATCCGAGTGAATCAAATGCATCCGGATCAGTCGCCTATCAGTGATAATTTTACTCTGCCGAAAAGCGTATTGGAAAAATAGGTGTTCCGGCAATTAAGATTGTGAGTAGAGAATATTCTATCAAGGTGAGAAGCGAAAGGGCCTTTAATCTCTGCAAGAAGTCCTGCAGCCAACCCCGTTTCAAAAAACAGTTTTCAGACCCGGTCCAGCCAGCTTAATCCTAGCGGCCAGTACAAAAGTCGTTCCTGCAAGACACAGCACACCCGAGAAGATCTTAACCCCATCCCAACCCGATGCTCCGAGGATCCGTCCAGCCATGGGACCAGTAGTCAGGCCTCCAATCGACGAAGCCAGGAATACCAGACCTGTTCTAATACCAATTTCTTGGAGCGGGGAGATTTGAATCATCAGGGCTCCGATTAGGGAGATGAATGCACCGGAAAAAAAGCCAAAGAGCACCGCGAAGGCTATAATGGCTTGGTCGGAACTTGCAGGGATCCAAAGCGCCAGGACCATAATGCCAGTGGTGTAGCAAGCAATGATAAAGACGTTGTATCGTCCTATCTTGTCACCCGCAAAGCCCGACGCGAGTCGACCAAAGAGACTGCAAACAAGTTTTAGTATATATCAACGCTTGCTTTCTCTACTCTTCTCTTACCTTGCAGCATTGAGTATCGGCACCAGATAAAGGGCCAGGTATGGATCCATCCCAGCATTGATTGCCTGCACCACGAGGTACGTGATAGGAACAAAAAAGCCGATAGCGAAGAGGAATAGTCCGACCATGACCGCGACAAAGCCCACCTCCGTGAAAGGCTGAATAATTTGATCCTTGGTCGCTCTGCTTGGTATGGGCGGATTGCGGGTTTTGACTGTGGCTGTGGCGACAACCAGCAGGAGCAAGATCAGAAACGCCGAGATCCTCATGGCCCAGCCAAAATCAATCTCAGTGATGAGGTGGCTGACCATGATAGGGAAGATTACACCTCCTACACTCCCACCTGTCGCTGAAATGCCGTATGCTATGCCTCGCTTCTTGTTAAACCATCCTCCAATACAGGCCAGGGCTGAAGGGGAGTAAGATTGTCAGCAAAAGATAATCCAAGCCAACGAGACCGTAAACTTCTTCACAGAACATACCTGCTTGGAAGATATCGGCGACCCCAATAGCGCTGCAGACGCCCTGGGAGAGCATTATCTGGTAATACTCAGTCGAGATGGAAGCCATCATGAGGCCAAACACATGAAGAAAACTCCCTCCGATCATAAGCCACCTGGGACCATGGGAGTCAAATATTATGCCAACGACCGGACCCTAGGATATTCGAGATGGAATGTTAACGGCGAACCCGAGGCAAGGGCAGAAATCGAAATCAGCATCGTTAAAATATAACCCACCATTGCCATCATGAAAAAGATCTGCAAGGACGGGATCCACGAAATGGTGCCCTCGGAATAGCCCCGAAGGAGTTGGGATGAGTAGTATTCTTGAAAGGTTCCGATGCCTGCAGAGTCATTATGCATTAGAGAGGCATATAACTTTGCCTTGGGCGCAAGGGGAATACCACGTACTGTTGATCCAGCCAAAGCTGCAGAAGGCCGCGCACCAGTTGCCCACGATAACCAGCCAAGCTTCCCACCCCCCGTCCGGGGCATCTTGGCCCCAGCCTGCTTGACTCGGAGGGGCAGATTCGGCCTTTTCCGCATCGGTTGGCTGGGAGCTACCGTGCAGTGAAGCATCGCCGTCTCGTCGGGTCTCCTCGGAGTGGGAGTCGCTGTGTTGAGTCTTTTGGTCGCCAGAGTCCGCGACGGCCACCGAGACAGTGTTTCTATCTTCAGCATTCATAATTCCTCTTTTCTGTTCTGATCGGCAAACAATTGACAAACAATAAAGTGGGAAGGGAAAATGATGGAACAGCCGGTACAGCAGAAAGAGACAACTTATAAAGTCACAACATTCTGTCACAGGAATATCTAAAGGGGTAGACGTGTTGATGGGCGACGGAGGCGGGCATTGTTTCGGCGCCGAGACCGTCCTCAGTCCGTAGGACAAAGACAGTACCCTATTTTGTGGCTCGACGATCACTTCGAAGGGATCCCCGTCAGTTGCCTCGCCTTGTATGGAGAGTCCAGATGCATCGCAGGGGCGTGTCAGCTTAATAATTCTGCGTACCGTGTTTAAGCTCGTTGTACGGAGTACGGATTACCGCTACGCGTTCTGGTGTAGGTCAGGAGCAACTGGAGATACTCGAGTCTCACCACAAGTGGCTTTCCCCAGTCTCGTAGATCGGCGCATGCGCCCCGCGGAGAGGTGTGCGATTGACTTATTATTGATTAAGTCCGGGGTTGATCTACATCTACATCCAGGTAAGTGCCGGGAATGAGTGCACGGGGCCTCCCTTCGGCGCGGCGAGGATCGATCACCGAGGCGGTTGGTCCTCGGTCTGCGAACGAACGGCCGACGTTCGTTTTCGACAACCAAAGTTGAAGTGGAAGGTGTCTAACTGCTCCCTCGGTCTCCTTGACTTGAAGCTGACAACCGGCTTATCTTCTGCTCGCCTCGGGGTTCTATCAGCCAGTGTTCTTGATCGGCCCTATATATGCATACAACGCACGACCCGACCCACCGCAATGATGCCAGGTCAAGTACAAGTGCTACTCAGGCAGCACAACAATGTCGATTCCTACCTCTTGCACCACGTTGGTTATTGGCGGCGGCCCGGCAGGGTCTTATGCAGCGGCTGCCTTGGCGCGCGAGGGGGTGGACGTTGTTTTGCTGGAAGCCGATATCTTTCCACGGTTCGAGACCCTAGGGTTTCTTTGACACTGCAGGATTGGATTCCTTGCAAGGTTAGACAGGGGATCTGATACGTTACTGTGCAGGTACCACATCGGCGAGAGCATGCTCTCCTCCATGCGCTATTTCCTCCGCTTCATTGATCTGGAGGATACATTCGAGAATTACGGGTTTGAGAAAAAGGTGGCCCCTCCTATTACCTCGAACAGCCCTGATGGACACACTAAGAGGCAACAGTGCTGATGAACATGCGAATAACAGTGCGGAGCCGCTTCCAAAATCAACGACAAACGCGAGGCGTGTGAGTCTTGCCTTTCCCACCGAAGAAGTATTTCATCTAAACCGCACAAATGACTAGATACCGACTTCGTCGCTGCCAACGGGCCCAACGGCTACGCGTGGAACGTCGTCCGTTCCGAATCTGATGACCTGATGTTCCGGCACGCTGCGAAATGCGGCGCCCACGCTTTTGACGGGGTCAAAGTCACCGAGATTGAGTTTGCATCGAACGATACCGCATCTTTTAGTGCAGGATCGGCTCCCGCTAGCTCGGATAGCCGCCCTGTGTCCGCTAAATGGGAACGCAAGTCTGATGGTAGCACTGGCACCATTAACTTAGAGTACCTCGTCGATGCGAGTGGGCGGGCTGGCGTGGTGTCTACGAAATATTACAAGAACCGCAAGTTCAACCAAGGCCTGAAGAACATTGCGAACTGGGGCTACTGGCGCGGCGCTGGCAGGTACGCCCCGGGAACCGAGAAGGAGGGCCAGCCCTTTTTCGAAAATCTAACGGGTATGTTTGGGTTTGCGTGTGTTCGATGAACCATGTCCATCTTGGATGCACTTAGCACTGAGCACTGCTAAATGCTGCGTGTTGACTATTAGACGCGAGTGGCTGGTGCTGGGCCATCCCCTTGCACAACGGCACCATGTCCGTCGGCATCGTCATGCGGCAGGACGCCTTCGTAGCCAGAAAAAAGTCCCTCAGCCACCTCTCCGGCCTAGAGGTGTACCATGAATGCCTCAACCTAGCCCCCCGAATCCAGGCACTGCTATCAAACGCCAAACTCGACTCAGACCTCAAATCAGCGTCCGACTGGTCCTACAGCGCCGATCGCTACGCGAGCCCGCACCTCCGTATCGCCGGGGACGCGGGCTGCTTCATTGACCCGTACTTTTCGTCAGGCGTCCACCTTGCGCTGGCCAGCGGGCTCTCCGCCGCGATGACGATCCAAGCGGCAAGAAGGGGTGACTGTGACGAGCTCGCCGCGGCAAAGTGGCACTCGAACAAAGTCACCGAGGGATACACGCGCTTCTTGTTGGTGGTGATGACGGCCCTGAAGCAGATCCGACTGCAGAACGAGCCGGTGCTGAGCGACTTCGACGAGGACGGATTCGATACTGCGTTTGGGTTCTTCAGACCGAGTACGTTCTATTTTCATTGCGATTTTCTTTCCTATTGCTCTTTCATCTGCCACTATTCTGCCTAGCGGACAGGGTGACACCTACTAACTTGCTAACCATCGCCATCACAGTAATCCAAGGCACCGTCGACGCAGACGTCAGCAACCGCCTAACGCAAGCCGAAGTCTCCAAGACCGTCGATTTCTGCCTCAACGCCTTCCAGCCGCTCGACCCCGAGAAGAAGCAGCGAGTCCTGGCAAAAATGAAGAGCGGGGCGGCGGACGATCTTGCCCGTCTTTCGGACGACGAAATCCAGACCCTGAGGGCCATCCAGGGCCGCCAGCTCATGCGCACGGAGGACTCGCTCAACATCGACAGTTTCAGCCGCACCGTTATTGATGGCATGGTGCCGCGCTTGAAGCTGGGGAGTCTGAGCTTGGTGAAGGTCGAGCAGTCGGCCATGGGCCAGGCGCCGGAGTACCCGGATCTGTTTGATGCCGTTAGACCTGGGAATGAGCCGAAACAGGTTGAGCCCGGGATGGCTTAGGGGCGCTGGTATGTTCCGTAAGTGCGGGTGGTTCAAATGGTCGTCCATGCATCTGGTGGAGAGGGGATTGGTATCTACCTTCATAGTGCTAGGTGGCCGGGAGGGTGTGCTTACCTACGGTAGTAGTAACGATCTTAATCCTGGTTGGACTGCCTCCGCACAAATCCCTTATCTTATAAACTCAAAAGTGTGCGCGCGCTTCTCAAATCAGAAAGTGGTTCGGCATAAAGGACCTTGATACATGTATCCAACTTACTACTGAGTGCAAATCAGAGCATCAAGGAATATTAAAGGCTCTATAGAGTCTACAATGAAATTGTCCATTAACTAAACCACACAGCGCGAACAGCAGTATCTTCTCCGCGAAGAAGCGAGCTGGAGACACATGTTGTTTCACCAGCTCCAGACCTCGACTGTAGGCGAAGGTCTTGTGCTGAGTGTCGACTGCCATGCCCTGCACCGGGGGCTTGGAAGCCGGACCTGGTGCTGGATTTGAGGTCTGTGCTTCGCTGGAAAGTGCGAAAACAGCAAGAGCTTTGCATGCGGACCAAGACCAACAGGGGACTAAAACGTATGATATGGTAGGATTCATGTCTGGATGGTAGCGCTGGGGTTTCTGGAGTCGCCCGCTAGAGGGGAAGAAGCTGGGAACGCTGAGCGCGAATTATAAGATTCGGCCCAATTCTCAGCCCGTATTGAATCAGCCAGCATTACCGCAGGTGGGCGCGAAAGTGTCAAGGGCGGGGGGGCTCGAGGTCTCCTTGAAATACTACTAGTACGTTCAGGCTCTGTAGTATTATGCTGTGTTATGGCAATCTAATCTATAATCCCTCTTTTGTTCGCCTCTTTCCAGCAACTCGACTCTCCTTTCACACTCCTTCCACCTTCAGCTATTCCTCGCCTCTTCAAACAAACAGCCAACTATCCCCTTGGTTCGAATCACAAGTACCCAAGATAGCTCATCAGCTTTGAGAAAAACCTTCCTTTACCTTTTCCCTTGAGAAAGCAAAAGACACCCTCAAGAAACAGTGGTTCGACGCGTTGATGAAGAAACCCAGAGGCAACCCGAATTTGACGAGGACGTCGCTGTCGCGCAATACGTCACCCTCGAAACCAGCCGATAAAGAAACACGGGGAGTGGCTGCCTCCGACCTGAAGGAGGAGGAGAGGACGTAGTAAAGTACTTTGGGACCTGGAAGGGCGCCTGCTCACCTGAGCTCATGGGCGCTGCTCGAAGAGCAAAAGAAGGGAATCCCGCATCTGCTAGGTGCGATGAGCTGAGCCTCTCCTCTCTAAACTAATCCATTCCCAACGCATGTTCTGTTCTAACGCAATATTGCATCCGTCCTAGACCAAAAGGCTCTCTCTCGCTTTGAAAGGGTCACAGCCCGACATCGGCTACGAGTATCGACGACGGAGCTTTTATTCGTGGGCGGCTCACGACTATCCCCCAACTCACACCAGCAGAAGAACAGCATTCGGGCTTGCAGAAGCTGAAGTCCGCTACTACTGCTGCAGAGTCCCAAGTCTCCGCCGAGTTGATGGCGTCGGTATTCTGGTCCTCTGAGACGCGCTTGAGCATCAACGTGACTCTTGGACTTGAGGGTATAACTACCACAATGTACAGCGATGCAGACTACGCGCCGTACTAGGAAGAGTCGAGTAAAGTCGAAACAAACCTTGTTATCGTCGCGGCAAAGAAAAAGGGGTCTGTGAAGATCCTCAGCTGGGGCCACCCCGACGTGGAGAACAAGCTTATCATCTCCACCTCGCGAAGATCTACGTGACCCCGCTGCCCTGTCCCCTTCGGCCCTCAGACTTACCCCGTATGCGCAGGCAGTTCTGTCAATGCCCAGGACCTTCGCCTTGGGCCAAGCTTATATGAAGCGAAAGAGTGGAGGAGAAGCGATAACAAAGGGAAGGCAAGGGCGGACCGATGCTTTCAATAGCTAGGCGATTCTTGGACGGGACGGTCCGAAGCGATACCGTACCTAGATACTACCTGGACCACCACCTGGCAGCATCATGGTCCATGGTATCAGCAGGGCCTGCCCGACTGGGTGTTTAAACGCCAGGAATGTGTCGACACCATATAGTTAGTCGCTGAGCCCGAAGGATCAGCCACAATGACATTGCCGCGAGGGTCACACACTTGTGCGCTTCTCATTAGACGTAGCACGGCCACTTAGCGCCCGGACTAAGCTGGCGCGCAGTGCCACCCCATGTTTATTGGCCAAGCTCTAAGCGCTCCTGATGAGGCAGAATTGAAATCTCATCTGGCCAGGCCGATCATGGACTATTCCAACTGCCCCGCGGCCATCACCTGGGGTCTCCCATGCCGCTGTTCACCTTGGGGACAATTTGCGGCTCCCTGCCTATCTAGCAGTCATTTCAGATAAGCCCGCCTCGATGCGACTCTCTTGGATATGGCTAGTCTGGTGCGCTTCCATGATAAGGGGTGCGCTAGCTGATGATGCGTGGGATGACTTTTCGAATAATCTTGCGACGGACCTCTCGCCGCTCATTGCGCTGTTCGGAGAGCAGGCTACGAAGCAGTTTCTCAGTGAATCTCTGTCTCCGCTGGATAACTTCATCTTTGCCATGGCGCCCCTCGGTATTCTGACAGCAGTCGTATCGGCCATTCGTGTCTGCGGAAGCTCGTCCCTCCGTGCGTTCATCGGGCGAGCTCAAGAGGGAGGTGGCACGGTTGAAGCAGAGCTGTGCTCATCGACTAGCCGCAGCGTTAGCGAGCTTTACAACAACGGAGGTATTGCCCGGGTGTTTGGGCGCCCGAAGATACTAGAAGTTGTGCGAGATCCGGTGTCGAATGATTTCTATGACGACCATAGACAGCGAGGCAGGTTTCGGGCTGGCATCTTCACGTTTAGAGAGTACCGGTCCACCGAGAAAGGAGCCGAGGAGTGGACGGAGACTGGAAGTGGGATCGGAACTATCCTTGGGAAGAACCTTAAATCGACAAGGGCAGAACCCGTAACAGAGGCCAAGAAGCTGGACGCAGACATGGAGATGGAAGCTCGAAATCCGAATTTATCGCTCAATATTGGCATCAAGAGGCAGCCTGACTGGGTCTTCTGGGCTGCTGCCCTGGTAGGACTCTTGATGCAGACTGCGGTTTTGATATTTGGTGCCATTGTAACGTATCGGCTCCGCTGGGAGAAAGACAGCAGCCCCCCAGACCCCTGGGCTTTCCCATTGACTTTTGTCGGCACAATCTTACAGTGTACTGGGATGTTTCTCTGTGCGCGACTCGTCGAGCAGAGTACCAAGGAGCGCAGGTTCAGGAAGAAATCAGAATATCCAAGCACACAGAGTCGGCTTCATTGGTTGCAGCCAGGAAATCAGGCAGTGGGCGATCAGGTCTTCGACGCTTTCGCTTACAACGACACCAAAAAGCCACTCGATGATTATGTCTCCTCGTACAAGGACGAGAGCTCCGAGCCGATATTTTTGGTTTGGGTTGCAATAAGTGTGACATCGAGCGGGTTCGTTCTGCAATTTGTTGGACTAAGGGCGATGC
Organism: Aspergillus incahuasiensis; assembly: GCA_003719405.1. Classification (NCBI taxonomy): domain Eukaryota; kingdom Fungi; phylum Ascomycota; class Eurotiomycetes; order Eurotiales; family Aspergillaceae; genus Aspergillus; species Aspergillus incahuasiensis. The sequence continues at coordinate 37,347 of RHLP01000144.1, read as the reverse complement.
ACTCCTCCGTGGCTGTTTTTCAGCTCGGCGCCATGTTGTTAATGACAGTCATCCGTGCCGGTCTTCGTGCTCGACGGTTTGACAAGGACGAAAATCAACTTCTGAATATCATTGAGGAGGTCGAAGGGCATGAGCTTGATTGGCAGGCAATGCACCTTGAAGCGAACGAGAACAAAGAACCATGCTGGTTTGTGTACAGTGGTCCGGTTGAAGAACAATGTGACCCCAAGACACGAGGTGGAGCTATCTATATCGAGGGACTAAACGACAGCAATACCCGCACGGTCTTTGGGTTCAAGCCAAATTGCGGGGCGCTAGAAGTCAGGCTCATATCGGAGGCGCAGAAGGATAAACAACATGGAAAACAACAACAACACGAGTGGCGGCCTCCCAGGCCTAGTTTGGCCGTACGCCTATTCAAATATCGAGCGCGGCTTGCACAGCTGACAACGGCCGGAGTCCATATAACCAATCTAGCGGCATGGGACGATCAGCATGTGGAAGTTCGCAGTGGTGCCAGGAAACTCCAGGCCGTCCTTGAAGGAATTGCCGACATCATGTTGTCCGACATCAGACACCTGAAAGAGGAGTGGAGAGACGCATCGTCGTTTAGCTGGGCATTGAATGTTGTCACAGAAGTTGACAGTGCGCAGCAGCCCCAAACCGATCCAGTATTTGTTACAATGCGGAAAGAGACGGAATCGAATGCCTGGAAAGTGGAACTTCCAGAAGTAGAAGCTATGCTAGGCCTGTGGACGTGGTCGTGGAAAAGCGGGCCCTGGAAGGGCCGTTGGAAGGGGAAATATCCAGGGAGCCCAAGCGGGCCAAGATATAGGAGGGTGATTGGTGACGCCACACAGAATGGCGAGACCGACCTTGCGATATGGATAGATGGCATGAAACGGAAGCCCCAAAGAGAGATATTTGCCGGGAGGAAAGGCGGCCAATTATTGTTTGGTCTAAGCTCGGTGAAGGCAGGTACGCAGGACATCCTCACAGTACCCGTCATCTGTAGCCTTGTAGATACTTGCGCTCAAGATATCCTCATGTCCTTCCTCAACGCAGCCGCCAGCATCACCGACAGCTTCGGTGGTACGACGAAGCCGGACATGGGCTCTCAAGATTTCATCTTGGTCAATGATAAGCTGTCGAAGCTGGTACAGGTCTTCCAGGAAACCGGCCTGGGTTCGAAAGAGGATGCATATCTATGCATAGTTTCTGTGCTGCAAGCGAGGGCACGACTTCCGTCAGTAAGTCAGTGCTTGGACACTGCGAGGCTAGCAGCCTCTGATGCAAGAAGACGAGGAGACTGGAAACATGCTCACGCCCTGCTGAATTGGGCGTGGCGAATGTCAAAGTCTTTGGAGGATCAAGAAAAATCAGCGGTTGCACTCGGAGAGTTCCATCGCTGGGCGATACTAGAGAAGACGGATGAGAATCGGGGTCAGTTTGACCCCTATGGGGGGATCGCGTGGGTAGCCAAACAGAAAGACAAGTATCCGACGGCGGTGGAGGTGATCTTGACGCGCTACGAGGCAGTCTTCAAGGCAATCCGGATGCAGAGCCCTCAAGAAGTCTCTGGTATTTTGGATGCGGCAAGAGGGGACCAGCATGTGGAAACATTGTCAATGCTCCGGCGAGGGATGAATCCAAACCAAGTCGGCAATGATGGACGGACACCGCTGCACTGGGCCGCCATCCGCGGCTGGATGGAGGTTGTCATTGGGCTGCTAGAGATTGGAGCGGCACCTGATTTCGAAGACAAGGTCCAACGGACAGCACTGTCATATGCAGCTGAAAGTGGGAACCTGAAATTAGTTCGGGTGCTCATTGAGGCAGGCGCTTTTCCGAACAGAGATGATAGAAATCGTCGAACTCCACTATCCTATGCTGCTGCAGGAGGGCACGATTCGGTCATTGAGCTACTTGCAAATGACGCAAGAGTGGCCTGCGACACCATCGACAATGAGGGCCGCTCGCCTCTCCATTGGGCTGCTAATTATAACCGCTTAGCCGCAGTAAAGATCTTACTATCCGCAAGCAAGGTCAAACAGCAGTTCATCGAGACGCCTGATAATGACGGGTTGACAGCCCTCATCCTTGCGCTGGCAGGCAGAGGAAGTGAAGTCGCTGTTGAACTCGTGGATAGAGGAGCCAACTGCGCGGCTTGGGTCAAAAGACAACAGGCATGGCAGTGGCTTCTTGAAAAAGGACACAGTGAGTCTGCCAGGTTTCTTCTGGCACGGCTCAACAATGCATTGGCTGGAGAGAAATCCCAATTGCGGAACAGAGCGAACATATACATATATCCGGCGACAACAGCCAAAGATAACATCGACACACTGGGACCTATACATCCGTGCACAGAAGATGTAGCAATCGCAGTCATAAACGAAACATTGGAGCCGGTCCCTGCCACTATAGACTTAGTGGTAGACGGCGCACGGGGCATGTATCGAGCAATAGCGTTCTACTCTAGGGTCGAAGATGGGCAAGTCAAAGAATCACAGGGGGCCATCTCAGAGTACGGGACGATGGGCTTACTGTTAGCCTGCCAGCCCGCAGGCGCAAAAGTGACAGAAGAAGTTGTCAAGGCAGCAGCAGCAAATTGGAAATCCGGCAACAGTGTACTAAAATCGCTGCTAGCACATCGGCCTGAAGAGGTGAAGGTTACGGATGATGTGATCATTGCCGCAGTGGGAAACGCTGCGTTCAAAGCCACTGAGATTCTAGCACTGCTGCTAGATCACCGACAAGAAGAAGTGAGGTTAACGGCAGCCATGATCAATGCAATAGCACCCGAATACCCGGCCCACAAACTGTTACTGGGTAGCCAGCCAAGAACAGTAAAGATCGCAGAAGAAGTGGTTATGGCGATAGCAGCACATCCCAGGTGTGCTGAAATGTCCATGGTCACGCTATTAGCCTACCACGCCGAGCAGGTGACCATCACAGAAAAAGTCGTCAAAGCAGCCGTAACAAACCGTCGCCAAGGTTGGTTGGTTATGACTGTGTTGATAAGACGCCGGTTTGATGAGATTCGGATGACAGAAGATGTGATCATGGCGGCAGCAGAAAATGAAGGACATGTGAATTCGATTATGGAGTTGTTGATAGTCTGCTGGCCCGAAGAGGTAAAGAAGGTTGCGTTAAAAGATAAAAGACTGGATGAATTAGTTGCGGCCTTTTTGAGTCAACCGCAGAAGGTAAAGAGGATAGAAGAAATACTGGGGAAAGTACGATGATTGCGTGGTTTGTGTACGAGGAGAAATATTCATCACTTTCTTGTTGTATGTGATGGAAATGGAGACAAGAGATCTGTCACCTGTACATAGAGGCCCTAAAGCATGAGCCATGCAGACTATCTAAAATCATCCTAGGATCATATGCTAAAAGGAAGAGTAAACCTAGGAAGCACACATAACACCTAGGCCTAATAGACCTACGCGCCAAGAACTGCCACAGGCAGAGATGGTGGAAGGTCATCGGACCCCGTCCCCCAGATGCTCTCGTTCCTACCTAAAGTGAGAACAAGCTCCCCGCCCTCGGTAAAGAACTCATGGCCAATCCAATTCCGTAAGTATGGCTCTCCATCAAGCGTTGCAGATTGTATATATATATTCTGATAAGTAGCATCAAAGCCAACCGTTCGAATTTGTGCTGTCCTGTTCGTCAGAGGACTCGTGATGTCAACAGACTCAAAGAATGGAGCGATGATCAAATACACATTCTGACCGGGATTTGGGAAAAGCCCCATCATCGTCATGGCGACAAAGGAGCCCATGGCGCCGGAGTCGTCGTTACCGGGGAGGCCTGCAGGCGTAGGGCTAAAGAAGCGCGGTATGTAGAAGTGGGCACGGGCAGTGGATTTCCCGGGTTGACCGGCGTAGTGATACTGAAAAACAGTAAGGAATGATGGTTCGTTGCCAATGTAAGTTATGTTTTGATCATGTAGGTAGTCGAGCCGGCGATTGAATTCATCGGGGCCGCCGAGTAGAGTAACCAGGGTGGCCATGTCGTGGGGTGTGAAGCTAGAGAGGATTAGCAGTTGACCCTAGGCCTTATAGACTGAGACTCACAACTGGTATTCCCACAAGCTGGACTCAAAAGTTTCCGCGGCGCTGTTTTGCAAGGAGCAGATGCTGTTGCTCGCATCGATGTTGGAGCATTTGTTGGGGTCCTAAGGGTGTCAAAAACTTCAGAAATTGGTAAAAAAGATGCCACATACCTGGTATCCCCAAGTACCATTCAAATGTTTTGGTTGGAAAAAGCCTCTGAACCCGGTATCTACACCGGATATGAGAGAAGCCTGGTCGGCTCTGAACAAATTCTGCCAATATCTGCTCGTTGCTTCGTACCTTTCGGCATCTCCTGTCTTGTTAAGACCATGGGCCATTTGCGAAATGGTAAAATCATTGTAGGAGTATTCCAGGGTGCGAGAAACACTCCGGGTCATTGTTCCAAAACCCTTGTAATCAAAGTCTTCGACTGGGACGTAGTGGAGGGAATTCCAACTCGATAACCCTCCCCGGCCTTCATTGCTCCAATCGAACGGTTCCACTTCAGTATCTTTCTGAACAGCTGCATAACCATCATCCCAGTTGATACCACCCGAAAGACCTTTGACATATGCATCAGCAAGTACCACGTCCGCATTAGAGCCACCTTGGGTGTATCCTAACAGTGTTTTGTTAGATATAGAGATTAAGATTGAGCCAACAGAACTTTTTACCTTTGCATAGAGACATGCGGCAATCAGGAAGCCATCCTAGGTGGCGTTGTGTGTCAATCAACGAGCGGACCATCCTGGCCACGGCCGAAGGATCAACGATTGTCAAAAAAGGGAGTTGTGACCGGAACGAGTCCCAAAGGCTATCACAGGTCAGACATGTTCGTTCGTGAGGGAACTTTCGTACCAGTAAAAAGAGTCAAAGTAGGGCTCAGCGCTCCTCCAAAGCGGGTTCTCCCCGGTGTAATCCTGAGGATTTACCATGGTCCGGTAGATGCCACTATAGAAGTTGGTAAGGACTGACGGGTCGACACCGGCCCTAGAGACGCGAATAGGGGCTAGCTTTTCTGTCCATAGGCCAACTGCAGCAGCCCGGGTGGCATCGAAGTCAAAATTTGGGATCTCGTCTTCAGAATTGCGGCACGCTTGCTCTACACTGATGAAGCTCAGTCCAACGCGGGCTTCGATAGTATGATTCAAGCGATGATTGAACCGAACAAAACCCCCAGCCTGTTTTGTCAGATATGCCCTAATAACGAAGTAAAGCAACTTACCGGAAGTGGATAACCGTTAATGCTCCTGGAAACCGTAAGGTTCTTCACGTCGGTGCTTGCCCGAGAGTTCACAAATATTCCATTATCACGGATACCAGCGTCACTATCAAAGTCTGCACAGAAGTAGGGCACATACGAACCACTACCAAAGCTAGGTAGAAAGCGTGCATGGCCCGTCAGACGACCAGTAGTCTCATCGACGGAAATCGTCCCATTATCTTGCCGCGAGTCAGACAGGTCACTAAGATCCAGCAAGATGAGAGGGCTTGACGTCTGAGTAGACGCAATTCGGAAGCGGAAAAGGGAAGTATGATGAGCCGCGGTCATGTCCACCTGGATGCCAGAGCTCAAAGTCAAGCCGAAGTAACCAGGGCTGGCCACGACGGAGTTCCTATCATAGGCTGTTCTTCGCGTCTTCTTTGGATACGCGCAGCCATTGACTTGGTCCTCCGTGCATGAGACGTAGGGGAATAGCGGAAAGTTCCCAAGGGAGGGCTGACCTCCTGTCCCCGAGTCGTGCAGACTGGAGAAGCCGGTTATTCTACTGTTATCAAAGGTAAAGCCCCCCTGGTTGCTTGGAGAGTCCGTATCGGCCACGGCTTTGGCCATGCCATAAGGGATCGTCGCCCCAGCAAACACGTTCCCTTCAAAGGGTTAGAGACGGCACACAGCTATGGGTGCCTCGAGATAGCTACCTCCATTTGTGCTTCCAATGAGTGGATTGACGTATTGGAGGACGTCGTAATCATCAACAGCAGGAGAAGGGGCGTTGATGCCGCTCACCAGAGCAGCCTGAAGCGGTGCAGGAAGCAACAGACGGACCATCGAAGCAAGATGTTCTTGGTCAAAGGAGGTACGCGAGTTTGGAACACTCAGTTCCTAAACTCACTTATCTTGACGTTGGGGTTGAGGTCCGCTTTTCTGGAATGTGGCTAACTGTGCCCGCACGTCCACAAGGGGAAGAAGGGGGTAGCCACTTCCCTAGAAACTCGCGAATAGAGCATTCCGGCGCTAATAGAAGTCATTTTGGCTTAAGCAAACACCCCTGGTGATCTCGACCGGGGTCATAGCTGGTCCGGTGTAGACATTTATGCAACTATCTGCATCATGCAGGGGGTGATCGGGATCATTTGATCTGGGTCTCGTGGCCATGATACAACGTCAAAGATGCCATGCATATGCCAACAAGGACAGCTCCCGGGTACTTGGGCCTGGAAGGTCACCGGAGATGCAGGAGAGATGCAGGATAAATGAAGGGGTGTTATTTGTTATCCCAAGGTCAGTGGGCTAGCCCGTGACCGGCGTCCCTAGACAAACAACCCCTGGTCGAGATAAGCTGTCTTCAACTCGACTACCTATTATGTTGATCGAAGTGATATATAGGAGAGTAAAATAGGCCCTCGTAGGCCGGGACCTGTTCATATCAGCCGTATAAATGAATCGCATGAACAGACGATGGTATATAACAAATACAATAACATCTATATTCACACATGTCTATGCCATTCAGCGACAAACTATGCTCATCATCCATAGTACCTGCAATGGAAGTTATATAACCTTCGACTTCAAGCCAATCGCGCACCGGCTCCCCTCGCCAAGCATTATCGCCGTCTAAGCCTTGAGCAGGCTCTTGCTGTCCAGATACTCAATGATCTGTTTCACAGCATCACTAATCCGCAGATCGTCGTTGTTCTTGATGTGGACCTCAGGCTTCTCGGGCGCCTCATACGGGCTGCTGATACCAGTGAACTCCTTGATAATACCCTCACGGGCCTTCTTGTAAAGTCCCTTAGGATCACGCTTCTCAGCAACATCAATGGGGACATCAACGAAAACCTCAACAAACGGCAATCCCGTCTCATCGCCAGGAGTAGGGACCTCGTGCAGCTTGCGGGCAGTATCGCGGTCCGCACGGAAGGGCGAGATGAAGGACGTAATGGCGATGGAAGAGGAGTCGGCGAAGAGCTTCGCAACCTCCGCAATGCGGCGAATGTTCTCGACACGGTCGGCGTCGGAGAAACCAAGGTCCTTGTTCAGGCCGAAGCGGACGTTGTCGCCGTCCAGGCGGTAGGCGTGCAGGCCGCGCGCTAGCAGCTGTCTCTCGAGCTCGACGGCGATGGTGGACTTCCCGGAGGCAGAGAGGCCAGTCAGCCAGATTGTGAGACCCTGTTGCTTGCGGTAGTCATTGCGCTCCTTGCGCGTGATGCCGGCGTGGTGGGTGATGTTTCTAGTAGACGGTGGGGGTTAGTTGGGTTTGGTGGGATGGATTTGGGGACGGGAAGGATGGGAGCGTTGGGGGTGTTCGTACGTGGCCATTTTGGAGGATTGGGCAATTGGACCTGCTTGGTATATAGAATTGAAGTGAATGTAGGAGGTCCAAGGGAGGGAAGAGAGAGACAAGGAGGGGCGGCAGATTGCCGCGTAATAAAAATGGGTTGGCGGGGCTCTTGAAACCGCGGGGGGCCACCGACTTCGGGACGGAGTCTAAGACTTGTCCTCATCTCACGCGAGGATGGCTATTGCTGGTATTATGCTCCGCAGTGTAGTTTAAAACAGATGTTCCCAAGGACTGACATGTTACTCGTGATGCTAGAAACAATTGCTCAATTCAGGCTCAGATACGGTATATGTACGCTACCAACATGCAGTCCAGTAACCAACCAGGTAGAATATAGACAAGATAACCCGGCTGCATCAATTGAATTCGAAATCGTAATACACATAGGCCGTGTAGTCTGCACCACCGCCCTCAACACCATGCATCTCATTAGGGTCCTCCTTCTTGACCCGCCCCTTCTTGTCCCGTCCAAATGCGTTCCCGGCGAGGTACGAGTACTTATCGTCGAGGTTCTTCTTAGCCTTATCGGCATGCTTCGAGCTCGGTGTCTGCTAGCTATTAGTCTTGGCTTTCCAAGCATATACGAGGGGTGTACCTTGACAAGCGTGCAGACAAAGTCCAGCGGAAGACCGTAGCGAAGAACGGTCTCGACAAATACCCGGAGGACGAGTACGTGCACCCATACCATGACGGCCTCGCTCCATGATGTCCGCCCCAGCCGCAGCGTCTCGCCCCAGAGCTTGCGCTCGTCGCCGCCTACCCGCTCGACCTCCCGGCGTTCCTCTTCCTTTCCGCCTTCCACATACTTGAAATCGCGGGGTATCCATTTCTGTTCGCGGCACTTGTGGACGAACTCGGTGCTGTGCTTGCGGAATGTTGTAACGGCGTACAGGGTAAACTCGTCGTCGGAAGCGACCAAGCTCGCGGAGCGCGGGACAACCATGGGTGATACCGTCTCGTACGTTTTAAGGAATTCTTTCACTTGCTGCGCTGGAACTGCAACAAGATGCGTCTCGATGTATTCGGAATCTTGAACGAGCGTGCGGGGGTCAACGACCGAAGCAAGGGACTTGGTGGATAGATTTCCCCTAGTCACGTTAGTGGTTCTCCGTGATAATGGCTTGAAAGATTCACGTTTGTTTCCGCTGGAGAGTAGCCAATGTGTTCTTGATCTGGTTGTACTGGGAGTATTTCGAGCGGAGGTCACTGTCGATGCTAACGGCTTCCTGCGACAAGTTAGCTCAGTCCAGTATACACTCCACTGAGCTTACCTTTTGTAAGAGATCAATCAGCTCCGATAGGGACTTATCGGCGCGATATTTGACTTTATTCCACGAAAACGTCCGGAGATACTGGTCCACGGGCTCTACCCTACGTCAGCTCCATCCCGCGATGCCACAGCTGACGGAGAAAAGGGCGGTCGTACTATCGTTCACCGTCTTCATCTTCTCGATCTGCGCTTCATCGCCCTCCATGATGTTCTTCAACGCATCGCCAACCTTGCTGACCACACCCTGGCAAGCAGCCTCTAGCTTGGCCAGCTCATCCGCTTGCTGCACGAGAGCATCGAGTGTGCCGATCTTGAATTCAGGAATCGGGAAAGGAGCAACAGTGCCGTTATCCGAAGCGACAGTAGCTGTTATGGCTTCAAGAGCATCGTCGCGGTGGTGCGAGGGAGTGATTGACGAGGGGAGGGAAACGAGGAGATACTTGGTCGTTTTAGACATCGTGGCGGTTGTGAAGAGAGGTAGTATGTAAAGGAAGTCTATCGCCCCGCCCGGCAAGGCATGTAACACTCGTTCAAGAAGCTGGAGGTCAGGAGTGAGTGATGTAGTGGTAGCTGTCCGGTTGGATTATTGCCCGAAGCTACGGTTGGCGGAGGCGGTCGGGGCACTGCGGAGCCTACAAAGTATACCCTCTAGGGTACTGGTACTATGATCAACTTAACAGTTACTACTCATACACTCTGGATTTCTGAGAATCATGGCTAAAGGAAGGCATTTATTAGATCTAGTGCCTCTTAACTAGTATGTGTAAAACTATGTACAAGAATAAAATTAGCATATCACCCATCTATACGTCGGAAACCGCAATCATTATATGCCCGCCATAGATTAGAACCCTTCTATAGTTGATCGAAGGTTCGCCTGATTTAGTTGACAAATTTGTGTAGTTTCGGCCCCTGCTCAGTATGGTTAGTCACGTCTGAGTTGGCGAATACCAGACAGGAAACATACCACTGCTGCTGCTTGCTTTGGCTCTATGAACAAGGATTTAGCTTCAACTAGCACAGCCGGCTCCTGCCCCTCCTCGGGAAGAGTCTCAATGCGGGCCTCCACCCAGGCTTTGCGACCTTCGGATTTCACCACCTGCGCGCGCATGACAAAGTAAGAATTTGCCATGGCAGGGCGTCGGTAGTCGACATTCAGGTTCGCCGTGACGCCAACTTTGCTCGGCAGGACAGGGAAAGCGCAGCGTCCCATGCCCTCGTCCAAAAGTGTGGCTAGGAACCCGCCATGTACGATACCGGGGTGGCCAGAGACATTCGAGCCCAGGTAGAAGAAAGTGACCAAAGTGTTCGTGTCATTGTTGTAGAAGGCGGTTGGGGGAACAACAATGCCTCCCGAGTTTGAGAGGGTGCCGGCCGTGAGACTGCGGTCTCGGATCTTCTCCGGAATCTTCATGTATGGCCTCGATTGAACGTATGCAGGATCCTCCCGTAGCGATACAAATAGCGGGTGTTCTTGAATGTGTTCTTCGACATTTCGTGACAATTCATCCGAAGGAGTGAACATGGTGAGGGTTTCCTCATCTGTTGGTACCTTTTGGTTCATGATGAGCAAAAATTGTTTCCCGACCTGGTAGAATGTTCCAGCAGCGAATGCGAATACGGCGATGGCTGTGAATCCAAAAAAGCGACGGATGCGTGAAGGCGGTTTTTCGTATGTAGTAGTACCTTGAAGACATGGGCGTTAGCAACACGCAGACGCAGGGGGGAGTGGGGAGCGGGACGCACCGACGGTATGATAAGAACGTTGAAGATAGCGTGTAGACAGAGGAAAGCGAGGAAAGCGGGCTAAGCCTAGGGCTTTTGTAGGAGGACAAGAAACATGGAGCCTGGATGCAGTGGAGACCGTCCGAATAAACGTTGAGGACGGCATGGCGACGGTGGAAGATGGGGCCCGGAGGATTAACGAGAGTGGAATAAGGAGCGAATGGTTAACAGTGAGACATGGATCGGTCAACGATCTTGACAAGAGTCACTGGTTGCCCTGTGATTAATTGCCTCGGGCATGAGATCTTCTCAGGTACAGTCTGGTTGACTTGGTGGTGGCAGCTCTGAATCGACCTCGGCGGAATCCAAGGATTTCCATTCTGGGCCGGAGCCGGAGAGACTCAGGGCCGACTTGGTTGTGATTGGCTGCGGACTGGCCGACGCAAATGGACCTCGGCTCTTTTGTTCTGACATTTCCAACCATTATGTTGAGATTTTGTGGTTGATTCTTGGCTTATGAAGCTGAAAGATTGGTAAAACTGTAATAGATGATTTGTGCCTGGCCTTGTGCAACATCCTTGAGCATACAGTACCACCAAGCACTGAGCCCCTGCAAGAGCTCCTCTGCCTAACCTCCTAGGTACGGTGGTGACGGTGGTGACGGTACGTCATGAATTTCACCCATGGTCTAGTAACGCCGAACTTCTAGATTTAGTCTATACCGGTATATACTTCTATGTAACTTTACCATCTTCTACTCTTCACTGGCAAGAGCAATTACCTTCTTGGCCGCATCCTCAAAGCTATCAAACGCATGCAGCGCAAGCCCGCTCTCCGCAATCTAAGCATCCGTTGTCAGCACCACCAAATATTTTACAAGGTATGAAGTACGTGAGAGGAACATACCATCTTCTGGCCACTCTCTTCATTTGTCCCCCTCAGCCTCACCACAACCGGCACAGTCATCTTCAGGTCTCTGAACGCAAGTATAATGCCCTCAGCGATCATATCGCACCTCGTCAAACCACCAAAGATGTTCACAAAGATGGCCTTGACGCGCGCATCTGAGGTTATGATTCGGAAGGAGGACTTGACAGTTTCGGACGTTGCTTTGCCGCCGGTGTCGAGGAAGTTGGCGCAGGAGCCGCCGTGATGCGTCAGGGCGTCGACGGTGTTCATTGCTAAACCAGCGCCGTTGACTGTTTCTGTTGCATTAGAACTTAATTTGTATGGTGGGGTATAAAGGGTTTGTTCCGGTCTTACCTAGTGTTCCGATGCTGCCCTCACCGTCAAGTCTATACGGGCTAGGGTTAGAAGAAGTGAGTGCTTCTTGGGCGGGGCTGGGCGTACTTGACATAGACGATACCGTCCTTCTCGGCTTCAACCTCCTCAGATACTTCTTCTTCAATGTTTCGAAGAGCATGAACATCGCTTTGCCGTCCCGAGCTCCGAAACGCGGCGTCGTCAAAGCCGAACCTCGCGCCGCATACCTCCAGGGCCTCTTCAGTAGGTGCGTAGCTCGCACGGATATCCAGCACAAATGCCTCTTTCTGCTTGAAAATTTGCCAAAGTATCTGGACCAACTCGGCGATTTTTCTGTGTGCTGAGATCGGAAGACCGAGCTGAGTGGATACGGCTGCGATAACAGAATCTGACGCGCTAAAGCTCTCTCTGGTATACGCGAAAGGAAGACGAACGGTGCTGCTAGGTTCAAAAATGGCGGATGAGGACGCAATGAGTGCGGGTGAAAGTGCGGTTCTGTCGATTGTGAGGGAGATGTGAAGATCAGACGCTGATGGCGTCGTCTCTTTGACGGGTATGCCCAATTCTTTGATCATGTCGAGAGCTTGGAATTGCTTGATATATAGATCTCTAGATTGCCCCTTTGGCATGGGTTGTTGAGGTCTTGCTCGTCTGATCGTGTGTAGGCCTCTTCTTTGGCTACCAAGTGCGGACTGCCTTGTGAGTCTTTGATTATTTTGAGGCAGCTGGAGGATACTTACGCCTGTGCTTGTGGTGCTGGGCCGTTTGGAAAGAGTGGTCTTCATGCCCTCGCCAAATTTCTCTGGATGGTTAACCATGACTGCGCCAGCGCGCTCAAGAGCTTTATATTTCTCCTCAGGTCCGGGCTCACCAGGAGCGGTCCAGGCTCCCGCATGGCCCATGATCCGTCCAGGAGGAGCTTGTCGGCCGCCTACCAGAGCCATGATTGGTCTTCTTCGTTAGTACCGGGAAGCATATGTAGCAGGAGGTACATACTTAGGGTTAATAGTCCTACGACGATAATCCGTAATCCACTCGGCCGCATCCATTTCAGCCGAGCCTCCAATCTCACCGACCAAGATAATTCCCTCTGTATCTGGATCGTTTTCGAAGATATTCAAGGCGTCGACGAAGTTTGTACCTGCGAGCAGATCCCCTCCCATACTAATGCAAAGACTCTGACCCAGTCCGGCACGCGTAGTAGAGGCAACAGTCTCGTAGCTCAAAGTACCAGACTTTGCAACAATACCTATATTTCCTGGGGCAAAGCAGGGCAACGGCTGAAATCCAATGCGACATTTCCCTATTGCAGAGATAATTCCCGGGCAGTTTGCTCCGACAAGTCTTGTCTTGGACTGGGTTTTGAGAATGGAATGAAGCTATCGAGAATAAGTATTATGCCAAGTTGTTTGTACCGGGGAGGTGATACTCTGAGAATGTCATGCAGCGGGACATGCTCTGCCACTGCAACGACAAGAGGGATCTCAGCCTCGATGGCTTCCTCAATCGCCTTAGCCGTTTGGTTGCCGGGCACATAGATCGCTGAGGCATCTGGCTTCGCCTGTTCTTGAGCCTGTACAATTATGAGTATCAGGCTTGGAAAAAGGTTATGGGGAAGCGCACTGCTTTGACGGATGGAAAGATGGGGAGCCCAAGGTGCTCTCCTTCCACGCCAGGCTTTACACCACCCACAATCTTGGTGCCCCATTCGAGAGACTCTTTCACATTCGCCGTAGCCTAGTTAATCAGCCATCGTCTACACTGTGATTTCGACGTGAGTATACCTGCCGACCTGTAGCTGCTCATTAGTTATTGACGTAGTGGCCATGCGCATTTATTGGTTACCGGTGAATCCCTGGAACAGAACTTTGGTATGTGCCCCGATCTTAAGATTTGGGAGTGTATCCGCATATCCGCAAGTCTGCGACGAGCTAGAGAAATGCCTGATTTCAGGTTGCTTCAATGAAGCCCTCAAACGGGGCAGCGTTCCCCGCGCCCGCACAGGCAATGAGCACAAGCCGGGCATTGTGAGGGGACACTTGGAACACAACTCAGCACTGAGAGTCAATTACCATGGGTATGACAAGCACAAGAATGCGGCATGTAGAGCGCGCCAGTGCAGCAGGTATTGTGAAAGTAATTAAGCTCCAGCACATGAGCTTGGGGGACAACCTCGGGAAATCTGGGGTCTGGGACGAACTCCGCGCCGGTCTCGGACAGCTTGCGGACCGTTTCCGAGAGACATGTACTGGAGCTTGGCGGAGTGATTGGCCCTCTCGGAAAGAGTACCCTAGGTATAAAGCCGGCTGTCTCTCGGGGCTAGGCTCGCCACATGCGCGCCCATTTTCTACTCAAAGTTCGTCCAAAGTCAACCAAATAACCGTCCCCATATAGCCGTTTAGCATCGGGAAATATGGGGTAAATCGGTGCGGCCTAGGATATTTCCAGACTACGCATCAATAAGTAATAGCAAACAAAATTTGTCCGTAGACCTCATAGTGATATCAAGCTGTACGCAATCGATCACAGATCGGACTGGGCGTAACATGCATGTTGTGTGAACATGCGGCCTCTGGGTCCCCCCGTCATGCTCAGGTCGACCGTCCCGTCGATCCTCTCGGCCGGCGTCGATCGTCTTGCTCAGCATCCAACTCAGCGGGCTTGCGGGCCTTCGAATCATGAAGCCTTGACTCCATTGTTTTTGCTCCCGCATCCCAATCACGAGACTCAACCAGACAAGCGGGGTCGGGGTTGAAACGCAGCAAACTCCAGACCTGACGCCATACATTATCGCACATCGACTATTAATAACTACAACCACTTTTCGACGCGGTCCAGACACGGACTAGAACCTCGATCCCCGTGAATAGAAAGGTTTCTCGCGTGGAGTATGGCTACAAAGACTAAGACTGTTGCGAAGGGTTCGTCTCCGGTATCTTTTTTATTTCGCTTTCGCTCGCTTGCTCTTTGTTTCAGCATCTTGCCTACCTCTGCTTCCGCTTGAACTTGACTTGACTTGACCTTGAATGTCTCCCAATCTTTTGCATACCACTCCCGACGTACCCAGTACCTACCTTGGTTGTAAATTTACATCGCCAGCCCTGTCCGAAAATCCCTACCTAAGTACCTAGGTGCTAACGCCACCCCAATGTCCGCAGTCGCAGCAACATCCCCAACCACCACAGCAGCAACCTCCGAGCTCCAATCATCCCTCCGCAAACTTCACATTGGCGAGAAGACGTCCTCTATCACCGACATCCCGCGGCCAAAGCTCTCAACCAGCACCGCCGTCCCGGTGAAGAAAAAGAAAGCTCCCACTGTCGCCGACTCATGGGAAGATGAGCTCTCCGACCAAGATGCAGACGCCGATAGAGCTGGTGACGAGCTGAGCTCACCAAGTTTCGTTGCGAGCCTCGCCACTTCTCCTGCTATAGCTGAGGGACCCCTCGACCCCCCGCCCACGCCAATCTCTCCACAGACATCTCAGCCTTGGATTGGTAGTGGCGCAGCAGCGGCGGGTGGTTATGGACCGGGGTCAACTTCGACGTCTCAATCTGCAAGAGACCCTAACCGACGGCCCGAGAAGCAGACTGCTGTTGCGGGGAGGTTGATTGCCGGAGCATTGGGGATCCGGGCGCCCAAGAGGACCGAAGAGCAAAGAGCATATGATAGGTCTGTCAAGGAGCAAGAAATTAGACGGAGGAACAGGGAGAAAGAAGAGGCCGCCAAGGCTAAGGAGGAAGAGGAGAAGGCGAAGGCTGCCGTTTGGGATTCTTAATGTTATGCCGTTGCCGAGTTGTCTGCTTAATGGGGTTTCCTTGTTATGGGTTACAGTGCCAATGTTCTTTTTCATGTTTGTTGGACTTATTGCGGTCTTAAGCTGTTTTAGTATGGAGTTTTTCGGGGCCTATGTTGCGATCTTGATATTAAGCAGTTTTGACAGAAGAACCGACGTATGCCATTCATTGCACTCTATGTAAGATGGTCGGTATATTTAAAGTCAAAACGACCGGATACAGACAAACTGATTCGCTCGGGGTGATAACATGCCGTGCCCATTTCGTCAATGTCGTAGCCCGGCCAGTGCTAACACAATCACCTATGCGCCAGAAAAGAAAAAAGTGGTGATATCGTGAAAAAGATCCGCCGGAGGAACTAGAAGGGGTTTTGAATCTTTGTGATTTATGGATGATTTCGCGACAACGTCTAGCCGCCGATTTGCTCCTGGTGAACTTCGAGTGTGTCTCCATCCGCCATGTCGAGCTAAGAAAGGAACACAAATGTGTTAGCCACATGAAATTGGGACACCAGCCTAAAGACAATAGGCTGCGGAGAAAGGCCAGGAAAGATCCATCTACGAAGCATCAAGGGACGTACCGTGTCGGGGGTATCTTCTGGGCGTACCCGTGTGCCATCAAATAGGAAACGGACCGTAGACATCTGCTTTCCTTGTCGATCACAGAAGGCATCCATGAGCTTCTTGAGGGTTGTCGACCGCTTGATCTTGAAGAAGACTTCGTTGTTGTTGTCTGTCACCTTGATATTCAGGTGTTCGACAGGCGCCGGGGCGTCGCCACCCGGACCAGTAGCGTCAGACATCATTTGGAAGTTTTCAGCGGTGTCGAGCGAGCGAAAGGATGATGAGAACGTTTGTGGAATCTGAAGGGGAGCTTTGCGTTAGTGTGTTGTGTTCAAGTGTCTAGCAATCTTGCGATAGGGTGCGGGGTAAAGGAGGCCGGGGATGGGAGTATAGATCACTTACATGGTGTCAGCGATAGAAATGAGCTTGCAAACGCCGAGGATTGTGTAGTGTAAAATGTAGAGGCAAGAAGAGGAGGAAAGTTGAAAGTGTTGGGTTGGATGTAAGAGGCGACGAGAAGGTGATCAAAGCCCCCACCACAAGAAGAACGGCGGAAAATATATTTTGCGGCGCAAGTCTCAGGCGGTGTTAGACGTGAGTCGTGAGGTGAGGTAAGTCTGTCAGTTCAATCTCCAATCGATGTTCCTAGCCAATCGTTTTCTGCTCATTGAGTTCCTGTCTCTCTTTCAAGTGGTCCACGGGCAAGGGCAATCTGTGTTGCTTCTATCTCACTCTCGCATCGAGGTTGAACAAAGTTCAAAGTGCTGATTACATCATGGTAAGCGGATATATATCATGGATGTGCCTAGGTAGGATGCGCAAGCCTGGATGGAAGATAACATTTTCTAGGGCGGATTGAAAGAGGATATAGCTTTCGACCCTCCATGCCATCCACGAGCAGTAGGTCCTCATTACATCTCGATCTTTAACCAGTCCTGACCAGAACTTAGTGCGCCATCCAAGGTAGACATCCCTGACCATGGGCATATTGAACCAAGTATTGACAGCAGCAGCGTGCTTGACCAGGAACTCCTACCAAGAGGAAAAGTGCCAGGCTCAAATCAACGCCCTCTATGAGTGCTGCAATCTATTCTACAGAGAGCAGGGAGACGACGCGAAGACACCGAGCTGTCCCAAACCGAATCTGCTGAAGCTCCGAATGAAGCAGCGAGGACAGGATGCCTCATAGCCGTGACTACAACAACCGTGCTCTTGTTCCCGAAGTGACCACGATGTACATACTATTCCGTAAAATTGCCGTATATATCGAAAGTCGAGCTCACTGGTACTAGTCAAGAAGTGATGATTGTGCTGTAACAATTCCCTTGCAGTCTGAGCTCCCATATAAGTGAAGAACTAGACTAGTTGTAAGAACTGCTGAATTGTTCTAAGACAATCTTGAGCACGCGAGAGGCCGTTTTGACCTGAACGAGTATTGAAACTCTCGTTCCGAGACTCTAATGAAAGCCTATTGACATTAGAGAAGAAAAGAAAAAAGAAGAAAGCCCAGCAAAAATTGTTGAAGGGTTTTATGGTGTGGCAGATATGACGCTAGTCTACTTCAAGGTTAGCTGCGGCTGACCAAAACAGCGCGCTCGGCCAACGAGAATTCATGCGGTGACAACTCAAAGAGGCAGAAACACTGTCGCGCAGCTTCATTCTGCTTCTTCCCAGCCCATTGCTGGGATATTGTCCTGTTCAACATTAGTCCAGCTTATGGCTCCGCTGAGTAGAGCCGCCGGGTCCGGCGGTCCTGTTTCCGGCTTCGCGTCATTGAATGTGAGTATTGTTTTTGAGCTCAACTCTTCGCCGAGCGCCTCTAACCCATCGCTTCGTCTTACAGCCGAACCAACCGCTGTCGAACAATACCGATGTTATCGAGATCGATGATGACGATGACGAGCCTAGGGATGACGAGGAAGAGGAGGGCGACGCCGACGAAGTGATAGAAGTTGAAGATGACGAAGACATGGAGGAAGAAGATGTTTCAGCGGACGACCGGAACGGCAGCGAATCGCCCTTGAACCTCGTCGGAGCTCCGAATGGCCAGAGTATGCCTTCCCGCCTATAGACTCGATACACTTCTGACCGCGTTACAGATGGATTCGACCTCACTTCTGAGTTCTTCACCTCGGCGGGCGCCCAGGAGGCATTGCACCCCCTTCGCCGGACTGCTGATCGCGTTACGCGCCAGATCGAGGCATTCGCTGATAAACTTGACCGGTTCAAACAAAAGGCCGATCGCGAGGACGAGTTCCAGAACTACCAGGCCGTGTACCAGTTGGTGAAGGGATACCAGACTATTGCGCAGGACGCCATTCACGACCTTTCCAAACAGAATACACTAAAGAAAGCGAAGACAGGATGGAACCTGAACAACACCAACGGCACAAGCGACCCTAAGACTGAAGAAGAATTTCAACGGTTACAACTGGAAGCAAACACTTGGCAGCTATTGCTGAACCTCGTCACTGTCGATGATCCCGCCAGCAAGGCCAGTTTTCGACAAGCGCAAGAAACCGCATTCCAAAAGCTCCATCGGTATTCATCGGATCGAGAGGTTTGGGAACAATTCATGAAGACAGACCAATATGCGGTGGAATGCGTAGTCATAATGAAGTGGTTGGAACAGACTGCGCGATCATCTACCCAGGATTTTGATTCCCTAATCTCGGAATTGGAAAAGCAGGCTGAGCGGGGACAGGGCGCCTGGACTCATGGATGGCTTTACACTAAGGAGACCATCAAGGGACAGAAACGGCTGCGCGCCTGGCCTCAACCTCTCGAACCGAACGACCCAACGATCACGGCCCACTTGCTGACTTCTGAAAACTCCGAGGCACTGGTTACACAATTAGACCCCGATGCAGTCACTCGCCAGAAACAGAATCATCTCCAGAGAAAGGACCAGTTTTACGAGCGTGCTACGTGGATGACGTGCTGGAAAATGCTTCGACAGGGCGAAACTTGGTCCAAGATCAGGGAATGGGCGTCGGATCGCTTGGAGAACTGGCGCGCAGTTAGTATGTGCGGTTCCAGTGTCGATGTGAAGTCTAGTGGGGAATCAACCACTCTGGATGATGGAGTAACACGTATGATGAACTGCCGATCCATAGACACCTGGAGGGCCGCTTGCTCTAGCCTGTCGCGAGACTCGAAGACGGAAGACTTCGAACGAGCTGTTTACGGACTGTTGTGTGGCGAGTCAGAAGCGGCCTACAAGGTGTGCACGAGCTGGGATGATTACCTTTATGTCTGGTTCAACCACCAAGTGTTATCTCGTTACAAGGGCTTCTGCAAACAACTATCCCGAAAGATAAACCACGCACCCACGAACCCTGTGGTCTTCAACCCCGAACCTGCTGCTTACGCGGAATTCAATAAGTTCGTGCAGTACACCAAGGGTAACGATCGAGTTGGAGGCGAGGCTCGAAACCCATATCGCACAATCCAAGCTGCAATTCTGGGTAAAGACTATGACTCATTTTTCACATCCTTGGCCAAAGCAATCTCGCAGGCGGCTACCAATAGAGAAGGGCCGCAATACGTGCCGGACCTCTCCCCCACCTACGTGGATGACTCTTTACTTATTGCGGCTGAGGATCGCGATGCGTTACGGATTGCTGCCCATCTTTATGTCGTCGCCGACCACACCCGCTATGTGCGCACCGACTATAAGTTCTTCGAATTGGCGTCCGTTAATGTGATTGGTTATATTACTGAACTGGAGGATGCCGGCCTTGTTGATTTGATTCCGCTTTATGCGTCTCTTCTGCCCGAACTTGGGGCCTATTTGGTGCTTGGTGAAGTATTGATCGACATTGTTCATCCAAAAGAGAGGAGGCTGTTAGTTCAGTTGATACAAAAATACGGTATCGATATTGAAGAGGTTATCGCGACACAGTGGAGATCGGTCACTGCCAGAAAGCCG
This sequence comes from Aspergillus incahuasiensis, assembly GCA_003719405.1. Classification (NCBI taxonomy): domain Eukaryota; kingdom Fungi; phylum Ascomycota; class Eurotiomycetes; order Eurotiales; family Aspergillaceae; genus Aspergillus; species Aspergillus incahuasiensis. Next base: position 17,174 of record RHLP01000144.1, on the reverse strand, counting down.
ACTGTCGAGCATACAAGAACATTCAAACATGTGTCAAAGATCATCAACCGCAGAGATGGCAATCGTGAACTGGCGCCTGTCAAGAAAGATTTCATCGGAACGGAAGTTTCGACGCAAGATGAGCGGCTCATACGAAGTATTGAATGGCTTCGCTATGTTGATGGTCAGTGGGGCCGGATTTGTCGTCTTGGGACAGTGCTCTACAAGAGTTTCTTTAGTGAGTTGCGATCTGCCTGGCGCTTGGATCAAGTCTAACACTTCAATAGTCAACGGAAAACTTGCTGCCGCTCGAGAGCTAAGCCGGCGGATGCGACTAACAGACATCTCCCGCGAGTCCTTCGGATTTGATATGGCCGAATTCTACCCAGCGGACTATGAAAATGGAACCGATCGCGGCACCCCAGAGCCTTCAAGCCCGTCAAAGCTGAGGACATTAGGCCATAAGCGGAACAAGTCGTCCAGTAATAGCATGCAATCTACAAGTCAGCACCAGATTCTATTCGATCAGTCACGCACCATGCGTGACCTGGAAGAACTCATCCTCGCTTTCGACGCGCTGGAGAACTTCGCCCTTACCTACGAAAGAGCCGACGAGCTCAGACGCCGACGAGACTCGGGAACCATCAAGGGCATCAAGGAGGAAGTCAATGATGCCTTGGACGCCACCAGCGTGCACATCGACAACATCCTCTTTGACTGGCTCATGTGCCCTGAAGACGGTAAGTCTACATCCCTATTTAACCAACCCAGCCACAACCTATTATTCAAAAACCACAGCCACCAACTAACTGGAACCCATCAGAAACCGAACTCGCCGAACTCGAAAAAATCCGCACGACATACATCCCCGAGGTCTTCCTCGAATATCACAGCGCCCTCTACTACTGCGCGCACATCGTCAGCTCCGAGATCCTCGTGCAATGCATGAACCTCGCCATGCAAGTCGCCGAGAACGAATGCCTAACACGCAGCTTCGCGACCGGGAAGCGCATGGCCGAGTTGATGGATGCCGTGGCGCTCGCGAGCAAGGCAATGGTCAACGCCTCCGCGCGGCCTGACGCCCGCTCGGCTGGTGGCGAGTCATTGGGGATCTGGACTGTCAAGGCTACGGAGGATGCCGACGGGCAGATATTGGATGGTGAAAGCTGAGAGAGAATCGGTGTGGCTATCGGCTGAATACCTAGACATTTTGCGCGCATGGCAACCAAGTATTTACTTTTGCTAGTATGTATCTACGAACACTACTACTTGAGCATTGGCGGGTGGATAGGTCGGGAATGGATGTACATTACCCAGGAAGGGAGGTTCTGGTCCCTTTTGTCTTCTTTAGTGAATGAAGAGGGCTTTTATATTGTCTCATACCATGCCTATCACTCTTCCTACTTATCCCTCTCTGCTTTCCATGTCTTCTCATACCAGTCTTGTAACCTCATGGGACTTAAGAAGAGATGTGGATGAAGATGAACTTCTTAATATACTTCGTAGGCCTATCTTCACGCCCAGAAATCCAGTAGGGCCTCGAAGTACCCGGGGACTAAGTATCTACGGAGTACCGGGGCTAATGTTCTTTCAGAAGCAAGGGCCATTGGGCTTAATGGAGGGCGTTGGACACTTATCCTCGTCATGGCGCCGCCTGGGTTTCCACCCGACTAAGAGAAAGCGTTATGGCTTCGTCGGGCTCGGCTACGAGGAATTGGAGAAGACTCTTAGTTCAAGCGTGGGATTGAATTATTGACGCCACCACTACTGCAGTCTGCGCAGCACACAGTACGTCGCTGGACCCACGTTACGCGTCCCAGGCTGAATAGCCGCCAGCGAATCGATATATATATCCGCATAGGTACGGCACACCGACTACAACGAGGCGACCGACAACTCTAGACTACTAGTAACATAGATTGATATACAATCTGTATCTGAAATTATAGATGCTCGCCACCCGCGGGACTGGAAACCTTCCGTGATGGTTATGGATGTCGGACACAGCATGAAATAATTATTGTCGTCGTTTCACTTTGATCAGCCTGTCCCTCGGTCATCGGAGGGGTACCATAAACGGAGAGACTCCGTCGTACGGATCTCGAATTCTTGATAGAGGAGGATAACTCACCTATCACGTTTTAGAGAGTCAGGATCAAGCCCTGAAGAGGTGGGAAAACACGTCATGGTGGTGGTGGACTCGTGGCCTCTGAATTGTATAGTCAGGGACTAACGAAGGGGTCCTCGCCTCCTTTGTTGGAGTCTTGGAGAGGCTTCATCTTGACTTGGCATGGTTGACACACCTGCAAGATGCAGTGGCAACACCTCCAAAGCCCAAGTGCTGTCTGCCGAGCTGATAGCATGATCTTCGCCCCCCGAAACAGGGATCCCCGAATCCGTTCACATTGTGTGCGTTGCTGCATAAACCTGGTGATGCAAAAAAAACGCACTGCAGCTCAACCCCAAAACGGGGATAGAGCATTCTGACTAGCGCAAACTACTAGAGGTTTGTTCAAAGTCTTGATTGTGAGCAGTACTGCAGACAAGAACCAATAATAATGGACAGACAGCATGAGATTCGATAGTGAAGCTTCATATTTGGTCGAATTGAAGGAGAGTGGAGTGGGAGGGAGATAATTTGCACAGCCTCTGCCAAGCCGCCGAATCCGGCAACGCTATTTGCTTATGACCCTTGGGCTGCGAGCTTGAAGCATCATTCCTGCCACTTTATTTGTCTTTCCTTCCGGCGCTGATTTGTTGGAGATGGAATGCGAGAGGGTCTGCTCGGGATATGCGGATGCCAGCGTGGTTAGTCCAGGGTTGTGCAGAAGGAGCTGGCGCTGCGCGCTTCGTATTCGGCTCTCATGGATACGTCAGGCGGATGAAAGTGCAGAGAAAATACATCGTCGAGCCCAGGCCCGTGGGATAGAAAACCTTCTTCTTGACAAGAGTGACAAGGAAACGATAAAAACCGGTCTGGACTGCTGGTTGAATAATGGAACGACGGAGTATGGAGACGGGAAGGAGGCAGTGCAAATGCGCCAGCGAGTAAGGTTGGCGGGGGCTCTGTCAAGCTCCGTTTCTTCTTCTTGTGCCAGCCAGGGCCCATAAAAGGGGAGTTTGGCTTTGAGCGTCTTACCTGAAAGCCAGCTACACAGTAGAAAGTCTGTAGCCTGCTGTCGCGTTGAGACTCGCAGTCTCTGCTGCATCGCGTAGCCCAATGTAGGGAGAGGCATCAAAAGGGAAACAAATACGAGTTGGGTTCTGGAAGCCCGATCAGTGGGCCTGTGGAGTGACGGAAGCCGGACGTCTTGCACTCTTATTTACCGGAGCATCTCTTAGTGTCGGGACCTCTCAGGGTCTTCTCCTACCTTATTTTCTTTTTCATCATCTTCATCCCCTTGGCTTATTCTTTCTTTGTCACGTCGTTTGCTGGCATTGGCTGACCTTTGGGCACTCGACGCCTCATCTTCTGTTTATTGGCACTACTCTGTATCGCTTCAATCGCTGAATGGGAGCTGTCTCTCCTTGCTAGCCTGTGTTCATGACAGGGTCGACCACCATCCAGTTGCTCCTTCCGGAGCCACATTCCTACTGATATTCATCCTTCTTTGTTCCTCTCGCTTTCGAGACTCTTTCGAGGGGCTCCGTCTCACCCCTGGTCGACCATGTCCGAGCCGAGACCATCGAATGATAATAATGACTCCAGACAGCCTGCTTCGACGCCTCTCCGCCGAGAACGAGCGCCCACCATAACCATAGACACTTCGGCCGTCACCTCCTCGGACCACCCCCAACCTCCCCAGGTCGATGCTCCATCGCAGTCATCGCAAACACGCTCTGCCAACAATGCTCATCATACAGACACCATCGCGCTCCTGAACAGTAATACGGTCTCCCCTTCGGATACCCGCTCAGTCCATTCAGTACGCTCGTATGCTTCGTCAGAGGGCAGAGAGCACGATAGCAGGCCGACCTCGCCATCCCCTCGCAGCAACGCCTTCTCACCGAGCGCGAAGATGGGGGATTCAATGACCCATTCTAATTACCTGTCCGTACCGGGCACCAGATCTCGCGGGAACTCCCTCGAGTCTGAGGACACGGGCCATACCAATGGAGCCGAATCACACTCGAATGGAAGCAATGGGTCGCCTGCAGATTCCGCAAAGACTACGATCGAGAATTACGAGGAAGCTCTTCAGCCGGATCCGGGACGCGAGGCAGAATTTGAGGTCGAGAACAACAACTTCGCGTTCTCTCCTGGGCAGCTGAACAAATTGTTGAACCCCAAGAGCCTTGGCGCACTTTACGCTCTTGGCGGTATTGCTGGTCTTGAAAAAGGTCTGCGAACCAATGCGCGCAGCGGTCTGAGTCTGGATGAGACCGAGCTGGACGGCTCAGTAAGCTTTAATGATGCAACCGCCTCAGGCAATCAAGAACAATCTGTGCCAAAAGCTGCCGCAGAATCGCCACCCGCAGAGCCATCTCGAGCGGGTACGGATCCTGCACCGCATAAACCAGACGAGAACGCGTACTCTGACCGCAAGCGCGTATTTGGAGCAAACCGACTTCCCGAGAAGAAGACAAAAAGCATACTCGAACTTGCATGGCTTGCGTACAACGACAAGGTGCTTATCTTGTTGACGGTGGCCGCCATCATCTCGCTTGCGCTCGGAATCTACCAATCGGTTACAGCAGATCCTGGTGAACCTCGAGTTCAATGGGTCGAGGGCGTCGCTATCATCGTCGCTATTTTGATTGTCGTAGTTGTCGGTGCGGCCAACGACTGGCAAAAGGAGCGCCAGTTTGTCAAGTTGAACAAGAAAAAAGAGGATCGTTCTGTCAAAGTGATGCGGTCTGGAAAGACGACCGAGATTTCTGTCTATGACATTCTCGTTGGCGATGTCATGTTTCTAGAACCCGGTGATCTCGTACCGGTTGATGGCATCTTCATTGGAGGCCACAATGTCAAATGCGATGAATCTTCGGCCACCGGTGAATCGGATGTGCTGCGCAAAACGTCTGCTCAGGATGTTTACGGTGCCATCGAACGACATGAAAACATCGCCAAAATGGATCCATTTATTGTCTCTGGTGCCAAAGTATCGGAAGGTATGGGAACATTTTTGGTTACGGCGGTTGGCGTGAACTCGACTTACGGCAAGACAATGATGTCTCTGCAGGACGAAGGCCAGACCACACCGCTGCAGACAAAGCTGAATGTTCTTGCGGAATATATTGCCAAGCTTGGTCTTGCTGCCGGTTTACTGTTGTTCGTTGTTCTGTTTATTAAATTCCTCGCCCAGCTGAAAAACCTTGGTAACGCCGATCAGAAAGGCCAGGCTTTCCTGCAGATCTTCATCGTTGCCGTGACCGTCATTGTCGTTGCGGTTCCAGAAGGATTACCCTTGGCTGTTACTCTTGCGCTTGCGTTCGCTACAACTCGTATGCTCAAGGACAACAATCTGGTCCGCTTACTGAGGGCATGCGAAACCATGGGAAATGCGACGACCATTTGTTCCGACAAAACGGGTACCCTCACCGAGAATAAAATGACTGCCGTGGCGGCAACATTAGGCACTAAACATAAGTTTGGAGGAAAGTCCCAGGCTTCGTCCCCTACCAGTGGAAACGAGGATCGGCCTGCTGATTCTGGAAACGCATTGTCCCCTTCGGAATTTGCGTCAAGCCTTTCAAAACCGGCCAAGGAGCTTCTCCTCGATTCGATCGTTCTGAACTCAACTGCATTCGAGGGAGAACAAGAAGGTACCACGACGTTCATTGGATCGAAAACTGAGACAGCCCTCCTTGGATTTGCGCGGACCTACCTTGGCCTTGGCTCCCTCAACGAGGCCCGGGACAACGCAACCATTGCTCAGATGGTGCCATTCGATTCAGGTCGTAAATGCATGGCAGTTGTGATCAAGATGGACAACGGAAAAAAATATCGTATGCTGGTCAAGGGCGCGGCTGAGGTTCTGCTGGCCAAATCTACCAGGATTCTTAGGGACCCTACTCAAAACCTCGAGGAGGGACCGTTAGATGACAATGATCGCTCTGAACTCGACGAGACTATCAACAACTATGCCACACAGTCTCTACGACCCATCGGACTTCTTTACCGTGACTTTACTGAGTGGCCTCCCCGAGGAGCACCCACACAGGAAGAAGATCGTTCTCTGGCGGCGTTCGACCCCATCTTCAAGGACATGGTCATGTTCGGCGTTTTTGGTATTCAGGACCCCCTGCGAGCCGGAGTAACCGAATCGGTTGAACAGTGCCAGCGTGCGGGCGTTTTCGTGCGTATGGTTACTGGCGACAACATCGTAACAGCGAAGGCAATCGCACAAGAGTGTGGAATCTTTACTCCCGGTGGTGTTGCGATTGAAGGGCCCAAATTCAGAAAGCTCAGTAGTCGCCAGATGACGCAAATAATCCCACGACTACAAGTGCTCGCCAGATCCAGTCCAGACGACAAGAAGATCCTCGTTTCCCAGCTTAAGAAACTGGGTGAGACGGTTGCTGTTACTGGTGATGGAACGAACGATGCCCAGGCTTTGAAGACCGCAGATGTCGGGTTCTCCATGGGAATCACAGGTACTGAGGTTGCTAAAGAGGCGTCGGATATCATTTTGATGGATGACAACTTTGCTTCTATTGTCAAGGCTATGGCTTGGGGTAGGACGGTCAACGATGCGGTGAAGAAGTTCTTGCAGGTAGGTTGCCTCGAAATGCATCCATCTCCACCTGCTAATCAAAACACAGTTCCAAATCACCGTTAACATCACGGCTGTCCTTCTCACCTTTATCTCTGCTGTGGCTAGTGGCGACGAGGAATCCGTGTTGACTGCAGTTCAACTTCTCTGGGTCAACTTGATCATGGATACATTTGCGGCGCTCGCCCTCGGTAAGTCAAGGTTTCAGAGCTCTGAATGTAAGCTAACAGCCGAACAGCAACGGATCCTCCCTCGCCTTACGTCCTTAACCGTCGACCTGAACCAAAATCTGCACCTCTTATCAACGTGACGATGTGGAAGATGATGATCGGACAAAGTATTTATCAGCTGGTTGTCACGCTTGTCCTGAACTTTGCTGGGAGGTCTATTCTGAAATCCATAATCGATTTCAATGGCGATGAAGATGCAAACACGGTCCTCACCACGGTAGTGTTCAATACATTCGTCTGGATGCAAATATTCAATCAGTGGAACTCTCGCCGCTTGGACAACGGGCTCAACATCTTCGACGGTCTTCTTCGCAACCGATGGTTCATTGGGATTCAGTTCATCATTGTTGGTGGGCAGATTCTGATTATCTTCGTTGGCGGACACGCGTTCTCCGTTACACGCCTCACTGGAGCTCAATGGGCAGTCTGCCTGATTCTTGGCGTGATTTCGCTCCCAATTGGCGTGATAATCCGACTAATCCCGGATGGATTCCTTCGCAAACTTATCCCAACATTCCACCGCAAGAAGCGCCCGGAGCTTATTGTATCTGACGAGGACAGACGCTTTGAGTGGAACCCCGCTATTGAGGATATTCGGGATGAGCTCAAATTCTTGAAGTCACTTCGCGGAGGAAGACTCAAGAAGGTGGCTCATAAGCTGCAGCATCCCCAAGAGCTTCTTCCCCGATCACGCAGTGGCTCAAGATCGCGCGAGAACTCAGTTCCGGGAACTCCCGTTGGCGACAGCAGCGAAGGTACTCCCCCGTTTCCTGCAACGCCGGACTCGCGGTCTAGGAAGCGTACGCGTTCCAGGTCGAATTCAGCTTTTGGCCCGGCTGCTGCCATGGCGGGTATCGTGGCAGGCAGTATTGCTGGCTGGTCTCCAATTGAGCGGCCCGGAGAGGGAGGAGAAACATTTAAGTTTGATTTCAACAACAACAACGGAGCGCGGAATAGGCAACCAGGAATCGAAGTTCACCCCGACACTGCTCCTGATGACAATATCATCGGTGACTACGCACCAACGTCGACAACACCTCCTAGTCAAAACCCGGACTTGATACCTTTCTTCGAACACGCCCCTCCCGCCCGCGAGTCCTCACACCGCAGTAGACGATCCAGATCCCATTCTAGCCAGAGCCAGAGCCAAAGCCAGTCATGATACGCTTCCCAGACTTAATCAAATACGTACCTCAATTTTCCATTTGACGAGTATCAAATACGCTAGCATCGACTTCTCTTCTTCCTCTCTCGTATCCGCGTCTCTCATCGAAAAGTAATGTGTCGAGCAGGCGGTCATGTTTTTTGCTATAAGCGATTCTCTTCGAAATCTTGTCTTACTTTTCTCTCGGAACTAATTCACCTGTTCTTTGGGTGCCTAGGTGGCGTCATTACGCCCCGTATGCTTGTTTCTTATCGCGGTTTGTTGTTGCTGTTGCTGCTGCCTACTTTCTTAATAGATAGCCCACCACTAGTTGGCCTTCGCATCATGGACGGAGTCTTTTATTAGCCTGGCGCTCTCGGTGGCTCAATTACTTCCAAGGTTTCCATCTTCTTCGTCTTCGTCTCTTCGTCTTTCTCGGCTTGTTCACGTCGTTTCCTAGGGGTCTTCTTCTATTTTTGCTTCTTCTAGTTTAGGGACATTCTTTGCTTGTTTTTAATCACACACACACATCACCATACGTACACAGTGATACAAATCCATTCCAGGCTCATTCTTGAATTATCGATTGAAGTCGCGTAGAAGTCCATATCCCTTGTCTATCCTTGTGGTACGATCATATCTATTGCCAGTGTGCCACTTGTCCACTGTCCCTGAATGTAAACCCCAGAACATCTAGACTAGGGCATCAAGGGCCATTGGGACGCCCGGAGCAAGGCCCTGTTCTTCTAACCTGGCCTTGCCGGTTCCTCCCGAGGCAGGTTGGAAATCGCCGTTATCACCCAAACCCATAGACAGGGAGGGCATAAGTATAAGAGTACCTCTACAAGTGCTGCGACCGACTTCCAATGAACAGCCCAGGTCAATTCAAGCGCTGACGCTACGTACACGACGCAACGCAACACTTGTGAGCCTTGCCCCCGAAACCCAGTTCCATGTCCATTATTTATTTTAGAATACTACCAAGTTCAAGATGCTTCTTGATGGAAATGATATTGTACAGTAAGATATGATGTGGTAGTAAGTAGGTATAAGCAACCGCCCAGCCGAGTTAAGTCTCACGGCTTTCTTTTATGTTCCTGATCGCAATACTGAGTAGAATGGCCTATTTCGCCGTGTTCTCCACAGTATGTGAGCTCTCCAGCCAGGTGCCGAACTCATCGAGCCGCTGGTTCTCGTCCTCGTCTTCGGCGTCAAAGCCCTTCTCTGCGAGATCCTCGAGCGCGGCGCGCTTCTCGTTTGTCTTGCGGAAGCGCTCGCTTCCGTCGGAGATATAGGCTTCGACTGCGGTGCCGCCAAAAAAGCGCCCGTTCATGAGCTGTAAGAGATGCAATGTCAGCTTCGTCATTCTGGTCTGTGTGCTTGGGAGCCTCATGAAGGTTGGGTGAGGTAGGTGGTGAGGGAAGGGCGGCGTACGTTGACGCAAGCTCGTGCGGAATCTGGATTCGAGAATCGGACGCTGACGACGCCTGCTTCTTCTTTGTCGTAGAGCACGACGTTTGTGACTTCTCCGAGTTTGGAACACTCGTCGCGGATGTCTTCTTTGATGTCTAGGATGGCGGCTGGGTCCTCCTATTAGAAGTTAGGTCAGCCAAGAAACATACAAGATAGATTGGTGTATGCGGAGACAATTTGGCAGGCGAAACGCAACGTACATCTAATTCCTGAAGCGTAAACATGTGCTTCAATATGACGACCTTTTCGAACTTGGAACTTGTATCCACCAGCGCAGCGGGCTCATCGTCATCCCAGTCGGCAAGTTTGCTACGCATGCTGGCGTTAGTGGCTTTTCTTTGCCCAGGAACAGCTGAGCCATACTTATTGAGTTTTTGCGTCCTCTTGATAATCTTCTTCTTGTCACGCATGTTCGTCTTCGTGGGAGCCTCTTTCTGGCTTTTGTAAGAGAAATCCGCAGCTTGCACGCGCATAGGCCCATGCGGCCCTGCCACACCCAGTCTAAACTCCGAATCATCGAGCATCTGGATCGCGAGATTGACGGACTCTGGTCGGAAGAAGACGATAAGAGCCTCGCCTTTGAATTTGCCGTCGTCGTCCGTGTACATTTTGATGCGGGGTCGGCCACTGTCAATCTCCTCGGCGATAACGCCGCATCGCGAGAAGATGTCTCGGATCTCGTCAAACTCGGCGTCGAGCGGAATGGATGTGACGTAGACTGCGGTGTTGACGCGTTGCTTCTTTGGCTTCTGAGCGTCGCCCTGTCAAGGATCGAAGTCGTCAGCTATAATGGGCCGACCCGCCGTAGTAGACGATCGAGGTACTCCGTAGGTATGCGCAAACTAACCTCCTCACTGCCCTGTTTCCGCTTCTTCCTGAGCTTCTGTGTAGCTTGCTCATCGTCATCGTCATCCACACCGTCAACCTTATAAGCTTCTTGCTGTTGACGGAGCAAGTCATCGTCAATCTGGAGGACACCCACAGGCGCAAAGCGTGCGCCGACCAGCAATCAGTTTCACGAACCACCCAAATCCAGCAGATCACCCAGCAATCTTGAATCCAGCTGGAGAGAAAGCGAGAAAGCGCGCACACACCGTCGGAATCCACCGCTTCAGTCTATCGTCGTAGCTATATTCCTGCCCATCCTCGGTCTCTAAGATGAATTTGTTGTCGAGCTTGGAGAACGAGATTCGCGGGTCGCTGTCGAAGTCGGCCGGGTCTTGCGGGAAGTTGCTGAATGTTGGCGGCGAGTTTGTCGCTGTCGCGTCCGTCTTGGGGTCTTGGAGCGCCATTGGAACGGATCAAATGAGACTCTTTGTTATACAGATTGAGGGAGAAAATGAAGCAGGTCGAGTTGAAGTCTAGGCTTGCGGGGAGTTGATGACACAGTTACGTAAGCAGCGGCAGCTTGTCGCCTGTTTAGGAAAGAGATTCTCTTCGGGAGCTGTTTTCACTTTCGTACAGTTGTTGGCTAAGTCACCAAATTTATATAACTATGATACTATCATACTGCAAGAAGCGAAGGTTCATATATTAAATCCTGGGTATCATAACAGATCCAAGCCTTCCGAGCTAATGAAAAGGACACCCGCCTGTTCGCGAGATCTTTAAACCTTCCACCCCCTCCTCTTGCTGCTTCCTACCCTTGCCCTCAAAATACTTGGGTCCGACATCGGGAATGTAATATCCATCGGGATAATACTTGTCACCTTCATCTCCTGGAAGTGGGCGACCAAGCACCCATTTGTACCAAGCAGACGGGCCCCAGCGATTCCAGATAGTCGGCTTGACGTAATATGGGTCGCCGTCCCATTGCGTGATAAAGATGCGCTCGTCTGCAGATTGCTCTTCTGTGAAGGTCTTGAGACGGAGGAAGTCAGGTCGAGGTAAAGCAAGGTAGCGCAGGGCGAATCGGCGGGCTGACAAGAGGAACGAAAAGAGGGTGGCATATGATGCCGGTGGCGCGTCGTAGCTGGGTATATGTCAGTACGCGGTTCATAATCAAGTTGAAGGAACAAAACTTGTGGAACTTACAGCATGGCCTTACGCAGGCGATCATCCATCATGAAGGAGACAAATTTGAGTCCGATGTGGTGGAATGGTTTGGGAATCAGGTAGACGAGAATCTCTGTCGTCTCATCGGCAACCTCGCGGTTCTTGGGATCCGGTACCATGCACTTCTCCTCATAGGCGTCGCTCCAAGCCGTGATCTCCTCTAACCAATGAAGACCGTCCCGGAACCCGGTCTTTCCAGAAGGGAGTACATCATAGCTGACTTCTAGCCCGTCGCCGACACTCTTCCAGAATGTACCGATGGCGCACTTTTCCATGTCGGTGAGCTCGCGCCACTCGTATTTGTTGATGAACCTCACTGGCTGGATGGCGAATAGGCCAAGGGTGTACAGCATATCATCATCGAGAATCATGCCCGAGGCCCGGTAGCCACTGTGGAGGTACCGAGTACGAACGATGGCCGCCTGGCCTCGTGTTGCGGAAGGAGCTTGTCCCACAAACTCCTGCACTAGGGCGGTGGTGTCCGTATAGCGTTTGTAGGACGTACTGGCGTTTGAGAACTGGCTTGTTTTGGTTAGGGTTTGGGAGATGGTAGGGATGCCATATGTCTGACTACGGTGTTAGCAAGTCGTAGTAACTGGTAGGTAGCGGCTGAGCCTTACCCTGAATAGTGCAAATTGCAAGGCCTTAGTGAAGAAGAACGGGAACTCAAATTGGACAAGATTCTTTTGGATCTGAAAAGCGTCCTCGTCTGTCATTCGAGCAAAGGAATCCCGCGTGGGGTAGTTGTATTTCTTGTGGATTCGCTCTACATTGCGAAAGCGAAGGAGCGCAACCAGGACTGGGTAGGCAGCGACCAAGGGAACAACATATTGGAGAATTTGCTGAGGTGATGCCCCCTTGACAGTGTTGACGAGAGCCTGGGATAGAGCTGTCAGTGAGGAGCCAGCGGAGGCATCCCTGAGGATGCTGGCAATTCCCTTGGACAAAGCTTCCAGCGCAGTGGTCATTCTGACCAGATCTTGGGGGTAGTACGATGGAAAAGGGAGAGAAGTTGAAGTCTTTGGGGGTTTATAGGTGATAAAACAAAGGACAAGCGCAAACCCCACTTCTCCAGATCTTCGAGTCAGCCAGACTGATCTCGTCTTCCTCTCCCCGGGCCTCGGTCTTTTTTGTCCTCATCTGCAGCCTATTCTTGAAATCGATCCAATGTGATTCACCAAAATACTCAGCACATGCTCCGGCAAGTCATACGATGCCATCCCTGCTGCTTGGCGCATGAGCGTCGCGTTCTCATGCAGCTTTTGCGCAAGGAAGATCAAAACAACTTTAGCCGCGATATTTACAACCAAGCCAGCCTCTCCAGTGCCCCCATATCAGATCTATCAAGCCCATGGACCCTTACAGTCTAGATCTAGTCAAGTATCGATTAACGTCCAATCATGTGCAGCTCGAGCAACCTCAACGGTGGGAAAGCAACGGCCGTGAATCCGAACCCGAGCCAAATCCCCAGGTCGCACCCTCCAGCAATGGCTTCTGCAATCGGTCCGGTGTAATATACTTGGTCCTGGTTATGATTAGCAGGCGTCCGCAGTGAGAAAGAGGCGGTGCATACCATTCCAACAATGGCACCCGCCCATCCGATCAGGAATGCCACAGTCGCCGCGAATCCTATGGGTAATTTCTGCGGATCGTTCCACGCAGTCCAGTCGAACTGCCTGCCTCTGTCGAATATTAAAGCCGACTCAACAAGAATGGTGAACCATATGATGACCCAGTAGCCAATCAGAGGCACGAGATTGCGGAAGATCTCGTAAAGAGAGTTTCGTCCGCCGATAGCGCAAGCCGTGTATATGATGGTACTGACGGTCGTGAAAACGGGACGCGGTATCTTACGCCAAAAGTCCCCGAGCATCTGGAAGTTCATCGCCATTGAATAGGAACCGGGAGCGTTGTTGGAAACAATCGTTAGCACATTTAGGAAGGCGCAGAACTTGCCAAACCCGCCCAGTCGGTCATAGCCCGCAATCACCACGCTGCCGGGGCTGCCGTCGTATATCTCTTTCCAGCGTGGATTGTGGGTGATACCGGTCCCTAGCCCAACACCGAGAATGAGCGTGATGCTCATGGCTAGACTCACTCCTATCGTTGTCATCGACCATATCCGCCACGTTCCAGTGTTAGGCGAATAATAGACATGGTAGTCGGCGGCTCCTGGCACCCATGAGATTGCGGATGCAAGGCAGAGTGAAAAAAATGCCAGTCTTTTGGCATTTACCTCTTCGCCCGTTCCAACAGATGCGGCTTTGAAATCGAATTCCGGGCCGGCCGATCCCAGCAGGAAGCAAAACACCACTAGCTGTGGGAACCATGCGTACCTGCTCATATTAGCTGGCAGCCCTGGGCGGTTCAACGGGCACGCATACCTCTCATAGTACTGAAAAATATGCATCCCAAAGGTGGCCACGACCAGACTGACAAGCGCCACGATGATGATTCCGACGACAACGGATACAGCATCACCTGAAATTTTGGACAAAATTTGTCCTCCAACCATCGAGCTCATCATGCCGTAACCAATGTTCGTCAGCACATTCAGAAAGCAGCACACTTTGCTAGGGTTGAAGCCCATGAGGTAACGAGACACGATCTAGCAATGGTGAGCTTCCCATTTCGAAAGTCAAGATGCATTGAACATACAAGCGTGCGATGTCCACTCTTCGGCCCCCAGGTACACATGTACCCAATTGCAATGCATCCCAAAAAATTCCCAAACAACGCGCACAGTGCGGCATCTAGGAGACTCAACCGCATAACAACGGTACCCAACGTCCCAACGACCATATTGTTTAGAGCCATCCCCATGCTGAACCACGTGAGGAGTATGTGGAAAGACGCCGATGCGCTGACGACTTGCCGCTCTTCAAGCGGCACCGGCTCGATCCCCCTCATCTCGAGACCCTTGACATTCTGCGCCCATCTTTGATATCTTGACCTGCACTCGTTGTCGAAAGCAGGGGTATCCGTTTCATCCTGTGTAACACTCCGGACAGAGGGCGACTCGCGCTCTTTCTCGATATCGGGACTCATGCTAGGCTGCTGAGGCCTGGTGGGCGATATATGAAGGACTTTCGAGATAGTGGGAAATTGCCGGCAAAAGTCACCTAACCCTTTCCATTTCGAAGGGTCCGACCGTGACGGCGAGCCCATACTCTTATTCATACCCATTCAGTAACCCTTATCCTTCTAGCCGAGCTAATAGACTGTCGCAAAAATCACCGGTAGTGTGATCCACAGTGCCGCAACAATTGAGTTTTTTATCCAGCGTCGAGCAAGAGTCGGCTGTCCACGCGTTCAAACGAGTATATATGGGGGAGCAACGAAATAGAAGACCAGGAAATAACAAGAGGGATTGCACAGCATTCCAAAACGGTCAGCCAAAGCAAGGCAGGGGAGAGAAACGGCAGGCCACCTAATCCAATCCTATAGTCTGGGTATCCGGGCTCGGACTATTGCGGTCCAGGATATCTGCGCAACGCAACCACTCCTTTAATGATCCGACCCGTTGCCTGCCACTGGCCGTTGACCCGTTACGATGAGACAATCATGGTGTAACTGGATTGCGGATCGCCAACCCCTGTATTTCATTCCGGATCGAAGCTCAGGCAGCTGATATCAATTGTGTTTATTTATGGACCTCTCTTGACCCGCAAGCTCTGAAGTGGCAGGCTGCGAGTTCGTCATATGCCCACGAAATCAAGGGTATCCAGCGGCGTTCTTTCCCCTTGGTACTTTGACTGGCCCTTATGATGCTAACATACCTAAGCTTTTAGTGAGGTTGACGTACGCGCTGGGTGGTATGCGCTAACCCTACATGAACCATCACATTCCTGTGAAGATCTTCCAAGCCCGCCAGTAATCGAACGCCCCCACCCGTCATATCCTCCCGGTCAAGCGTCTGGCCGGCTACCGGCGGACGAAAGACTCAGCATCTAATTCTCCTAGGGATGGCAGATCTTTAGCAGAAACAGATCAGCTGTTCTCCCACTCTGACCAAGGGAAATCGGCACCTACGTACACAGCCCGCTTTGCCCTCTGCTTGGGCCCGATACCTGTGTACCCTTCCCTCGTCTTTGTAGTGCTCACTGTAACGGGGTCAGTTATTTACTGGAAACCTCGAATATAAAGTAAATGCCAAATGGACTAGATAAGTCATCTTAGTGGTGGGAGTAGTCCATAAATAAGTAGGTAGATAATCTAGGGCAGCGAATTGTTCCCAGAGTTAAGGTACCATCTGTAGTATAGACATTATCAAGGCCTTACACATCAATTGCTACGACAAATTTCTACCTACCTAGGTACTATTCAAGACCTTCCTAGGTAAGTAATCAGCTATCACGTGTCTCTCAACATGTACCATTTGGCGCTTTGAGCTCAACTTCCGTCAGTCAGAGCAGAATTCCAAAGCCCCTCAACAGTCTTCCTGACCAAGCCATGACTTACTACCACCATACCTCCCACCTCGCACTACCACCACAATTGCAGCCAGACAATGATACCCCACCGCTCCCTTCAAGCCCCCTGACCGAACTCACATCAAGCCTCCCCCACGAACCCTCCAGCACCCTCAGGCCCCGAAACAACATTCACCACCCGCCTTGACGACCTGTACGCCTACAAACACCGCTCGCAATATCTCGCCTTCTCCGCAGCCCCAGAGCCCGATTCTGGAAATCATGTGACGACAGCTGCCAAGTGAGCAGGTTCGCCCGCCTGACATACAACACTTCACAGAGACGCTCGCTGCAAAAGTCACCGCGGGGGCGGAACTCTGCGCCGCGACGAGCGGGCCCTATCTACTCCTCTATGACGAGGTTGTTGCCGTGGGACAGTAAAATGAGATGAATTCGCTTGGGAGTACGACTACGCGCGAGGGCGAGTAGGTGAAAGAGGCGGATGCATGCATTCTGGGCTCGAAAGAGGGCAAGCCCAAGTCTCAGATACTACTCATGCTCAAGCTCAAGCTCAGGACAGCACGCGAGTAACAACAGTCCTCGTCGTTGGGCTCGCGGAGTCGTCGAGAGCGCTGGAGCTCGATGCGAGGGGGTGGTTGGAGGCAGAGGCAAGCGGGACGGGGTGAGGCGGGCAGTGCAGGTCGCTATCATGTCAGGAGCTACGGGCTGCCGGAGCCAATATCTAATGCCACTACCCCGGAGAAACTCTGCCACTGCGACTGCTGATGGGGAAGGGGTAACAGCTAGCGCTAGCGCTAGCTCTAGGTAGCCCTAACTCCAGCTCCAACTTTAGGTGCCGACATGGTACAGGAACGGCGGTTACTCATGTTTCTGAGTCTGGGGGTCTGAGGATTCCGTTTGGGTAGCTCGCTGGTCGTGGGGTTATTCTGGATACTCAACTTTAGAGGGATCTGCTTATCTCTGGTCGGGATGGGGCGCTTAAAGAGTTAGCAGAGAATATCTGGAAGTGCAGGATTCTATTCATTGAGATACACACGTTCGATGATCGCTAATTAGCACTTCATATCTACCTAGCTTACCAGCTATACCTGAAAGCTCTATCTTGCTTATCTGTGATATCTGTATCTGCCAGATCCTCCACCCC